>JACXGM010002756.1:20022-39473 GCA_016801145.1 Umbra pygmaea | reverse complement strand
GGTGATGTGTAATGAGGGAGGGTGTGGCCTAAGGAGATCAACACCCTATATCAATGAGTGCACAATTATTAGGCAGCTTCTTTTCCTCAGGCATAATAACCAAAAGAGGTTTAACTGACTCTAATTCTCTACAAAGTATTCAAAATGAACATTTTATTCATGATTGTATTAATTTGTCCAATTACATTTGAGCCCCTGATATAAGGGGACTGTGTATGAAAATGGTTGCAATTAGTAAACATTTTATACTATACTTTTGTTCAACCCCTTGAATTACAGCTGGAAGTCTGCACACAAACTGTGTCAGCGTCCAAATGTTTCCAAACCTAACTTTATCTGTAATTATCAGAGATGATTAGAAAATGGAATCCTAAAGGTCCATATCTGTGTATCTGTATCTGTGTGTTTGTATCTCTCTGTGGCTTGCTGTATCTGAAAGCCTCTTGCCTGGAGAACTTTCATGTCAGGAGTATGACATTTCTCAGAATAAGCTAGTGCAGATGTCTGTCTGTCAGTCACTTGTATTTGACAGGTCTGTTACAAACTAGCGTAAAGGTGTTGTCGTGGTGATGTAACAGAGACTGTCTTTGAACTTATTTGATGTCAGCACTGTGGTTGGTGCTCAACAGTGAGTATGTGTGTGTTATGTCACACTGATAACCGTCTCTGGGGGCACGAAGTCTAATGTGATTTGTCAATGTCGTCAGTGGCAGCCATCTGCACGTGAAGACAACGGTCCATCAATAAAATGCCATGAAGACTTCGTAGTCGTGAATGTGTCCCAAATGATTTAATTTGAGCATGAGCTGCCCAGACTTCGCTCTGAGAGAAGATCTGTCATAAAATCGATGGGAACATGGGCCTTGTTCATGCTTTGTTAAAACAAAAGGGTTTGAAATGGGGGACTTGTGGTTGGCCATTAAAATGTTTTTCTACAGTTTGGCCTACTAAATGCAACCCCTGTTAGATTTAAGTTCTCTTCTAAGGTTTAGTTCACAATGACCTTTATGAAACAACATTAAGCTGCATTTTTGCAACAGCTGAAATCCAATTAGTCGCTAAGCGATCATTACAAGGTCCTTTAGTTGATTTCTGTCATTCTGCCTTTCTGTTTGTCTGTCTGACCAGGCAGTAGCGCCGTCCTCTGAGCACAGACTGTGAGTTAAAGACCCTAGTCATATCCCCAGGCCAGCTGCTTTTGTGCAGAGTTTGACAGGTAATATTGGGGGTGACGGGGTATGAGTTTCGGATGGACAGGGAAGAGTTTCGGTGTGGAAGAGCTGGGATCAGGGGGAAGAGTGTTGTTGTGACACCTCATAAGGCAGTACACGCCGTGGGGACATACTGTAGAGAGGACGTTAGTTTGAACAAGCCATGTCTGAGGAAGGAGGCTCAGGAAATCAGAGGCGAGAGGGAGTCTTTGGCCGTTTTGGCTGTTTGGGTAAAAGACAAAGATGTATGGAGAGAGAAAGAGACACCTGGTTGTTGGTAGGATTTCCTGCTCTTGTTTGTAGTGTTTAGTCCAGGAAACCAGTGGGCTGTCTTTTCCTCCCCTTTGGTTGCCTTTCATTTCATCAGACTGTTCGGCCCTGAGAAGCAGCGCTGATGGCCTTTCATGTTCCACAGCATTCCCAGCTCCCCTCACAGTATGCTGCAGTAGGTTTGAGCTTATTTTCTGCACATGCTGTCTTGTTTCAGGTGCAAACCCACCGTTTGCCAATGTGGCCAGAGAGCGCTTGGTTACAATCCGAGCGTCAATGTTTAGGCACTTACATTTGTCAGTTTGCTTTCAAAAACCAAATAAGCGTATGGCCTGGTTGTGGTGTCAAATGGTATGTTTGAAGACTTGGTGACCCTGAGATGCGTCATATTTCTGTTGTACTTGTTTTTAACTCAAACCGTCAAAGCAGAGCAGGATGCTTGTCTCCACTACTGGGCAGCCAATCATTTTGTAGACTAGAAGTATGTTAGCTCTTTAACTGCAGGCTAAATCCCAAGTGAGCTCATCTCCCCCAACCATTTAGCTACATTCTTCTATTCAGTGTTATCCTTGTTTACATTATTCTATTAATGTAAGAGTTTGGAGGATGCTGTATTTGAACCCCGGTCTCTAGTGGGGCGCGTTCCGTCGACAGGTGCAGAGGTGTGTTACCGCTACACCATGTCTCGGCACAGCAGTGGTTTTAGAGCGTTTGTGCTGTTAGCTCAGCTAGCCTGGTCGGTTGATGTGGAGGAGCAGCGCTGGGGCAGGAACTCCCTTGTTTCTCCTGGGTTTTCTGTTTTTTCATCTGAACAGACAGTCTTTTCTGCTCCACAGGTACGAGCTGCGTATCCGCTACCTTCCCAAGGGATTCCTGCACCAATTCAGTGAAGACAAACCCACTCTCAACTACTTCTACCAGCAGGTGACACACACACACAAACAGACACAATTGTGCACAAGGTCAATAATACATTATGTTTAGAGATAAAATGTGCAGTTAGAGCGTTAAATACTGGAGCTACTTAGATTCTTTTTGGGACTTCTGTAAATAACAAATCATTTTTAAACCTCAGTATTTTTAGCTGAATTTGTAATAAGTTTACCCCTGAGCTAAATAATTTGAAAGACATCTTTTGAACATTGATTGCTTAGTGGGTTTTATGTGCAACATCTGTCAAGTCTTCTATTAGTTGAAATAGTTTGTTAAATGACATAACAGTAGGAAACAGAGGCCAGTCGTACCAACATGTAGATGGAGACAGAGAGGAAGAGCACAGAGAGTGACCGATTCGCGGCACAATCCCCCGTCCCCAGGACATGTGTGGACCGGAGTCGGGATCTTATCATGACACTCTTTAGTCCTAATTGCACTTTTAAGTTAATCAAGTCTGCTGATTAATAGCAGGTAACCTTGGTAACAGCACTCACCTGTAAACCAGTTTGTGATCTTATAGTGACATCACTGTCAGTCAGGTCAAAGTCGCTGCATTGCAGGACAGTCTATGTCACGATGGCCATGTGTTTGAGCCCGACCATTAAACGCAGAGTGAGGCCCAGTACTTCTGACACATTAGTGTTTGTGCATTGGTGTGTGTCTGAAGCTTTACCATGTGTGAATTGTGTTTTATGCTGTCAGAGCTTAACACAAGATATGAGGTTTTGCGGAGCTATTAGAGCGTAACACAGGATGTGAGGTATTGGGGAGGTTAAAGGTGTCCAGCTGCAGGGTAGTAGCAGCTGAGAGGGTATCTGGGTCAGTGGGTCCCTAATCAGCCTGATTGTTGTCTGGCACATGGGGCAAGACACCCGCCCAACCCTCACCCCCTCCCCCTTGTCACCTCACCCACTTATTCCTCACCCATCCCCCCATTCCTCACTCCCTTCCATTGAGGCTGATTTGTCAGTTGAACGCATTTGTTTTTCTCCTGAATGACAGAGTAGGTAAATTGTTCTGATGGAATTTTTTCAAGGTGGTTGAGCTTATAGAGCGCTTATGTGCCACATCCTGTCAGGTGTGGCACAACACATTCAGGAACCTGGGTTTGATTTACACATTCGATGTCTAACGGCAGACAATACGAGTGCTGTTGGAATACAAGGAACTGACACTCATTACACAGTGTGGGCCATTCACAGTACGTACAGCAATAAGCCATGAATCTT
Source organism: Umbra pygmaea (assembly GCA_016801145.1). Taxonomy (NCBI): domain Eukaryota; kingdom Metazoa; phylum Chordata; class Actinopteri; order Esociformes; family Umbridae; genus Umbra; species Umbra pygmaea. The sequence continues at coordinate 35,827 of JACXGM010002756.1, read as the reverse complement.
CTCCAGCAACCATAGTTATTCATACAGCGAAGCTGATCTATCCCAGCACTTGGTGCCGTAGCGCACTGTATGTCAGGCTGGTGTATCGACCCAGCCTGGTTATAATGGCCTCGTTTTATGGATGTTAAGATTTACCGTCCGCTTGCCTGCCTGACAAAAACATTGACCTTGCCTAGGATAAGTAACCGCTAAATGGCATATAATAAGAAATTAAATTCATACAAAATATGTAAACATTAATTCCCTGCAGATTGTATGTAACCACATTTTTATGCACAACACTGAGTGCCTAGAAACAGCACTTAGCTGTGACATAACGTTCAGAACCACAGCAATAAAATGCATCAATTTATTTTGGGTTCAAACCATCCAATGTATTTTAAAAACATGTCTGTCCTACAGGTGAAAAATGACTATATGGTTGAAATTGCTGACCAGGTTGAGCAAGACATTGCACTTAAGTTGGGATGCCTTGAAATCAGGTAAATTCACAGTTATCAGAAAATAATCAATGTCTAATCATTTTACTAAGTGGATTCATTATATCTTTAAAAAATGCATTTGTCCTGTCGGCCCGGATTTTATTTAGATCTTTTAAATTATATTTTATATACACTGTGTGCACAATTATTAGACAAGTCAGCATGTTGACCATATCATCATTATTATGCATATTTTCCAACTCTAAGCTGTATAAACTGGAATGCTTATTGGATTTAAGCATATCAGGTGATGTGTATTTGTGTAATGAGGGAGGGTGTGGCCTAAGGAGATCAACACCCTATATCAAGGTGTGCATAATTATTAGGCAGCTTCTGTTCCTCAGGCAAAATGGGCCAAAAAAGGTTTAACTGACTCAGAAAAGCCAAAAGTTGTAAAAAGTCTGTCAGAGGGATGCGGCAGTCTTGAAACTGCTAAGATATCGGGGCGTAATCACAGAACCATCAAACATTTTGTTGCAAATACTCAAGAAATATGTTGAGAAAAAAAGACGCAAATTAACTGCCAAAGATTTGTGAAGACTTGAATGTGAAGCTACCAGGAACCCATTATCCTCCAGTGTTGTCATTCCAGGACTGCAACTTACCTGGAGTGCCCAGAAGTACAAGGTGTTCAGTGCTCAGAGACATGGCCAAGGTAACGAAGGCTGAAACCCGACCACTACTGAACAAGACAGAAGTTGAAATGTCAAGACTGGGCCGAGAAATATCGGAAGACAGATTTTTCTAAGGTTTTATGGACTGATGAGATGAGTGACACTTGACGGACCAGATGGATGGGCTCATGGCTGAATCAGTAACGGGCACAGAGCTCCACTTGGACTCAGACACCAGCAAAGTGGAGGTGGGGTACTGGTATGGGCTGGTATTATTAAAGATGAGATAGTTGGACCTTTTTGGGTTGAAGATGGACTCACTCTACTCCCAAACCTACTGCCAGTTTTTAGAAGACACTTTCTTTAAGCAGTTGTACAGGAAAAAGTTAGCATCTTTCAAGAAGACCATGATTTTTACGCAGGACAATACTCCATTGCATGCATCAAAATACTCCACTGCGTAGCTAGCCAGTAAATACCTTAAAGATGGAAGAACAATGACATGGCCCCCTTCCTCACCTGACCTAAACCCTATTGAGAACTTGTGGTCCCTTCTTAAATGGTCGATTTACAGTGAAATACAACAGTACACCTCTCTGAACAGTGTCTGGGAGGCTGTGGTTGCTGCTGCACAGAAAGTTTAACGTCAACAGATAAAGGAACTGACAGACTCCATGAATGGAAGGCTTATGACTGTTATTGAAAAGAAGGGTGGCAATATTGATCACTGATTTGTTTTGAAACCTCAGAAATGTTTATTTGTACATTTTGAGTTGTTTGTTTATTAGTCTCATTTTAATAGATGAAAATTAACAAGTGGGATGTGAAACTTTTGATTTAGTTGCATAATTATTACTAATAGTTGCCCAACAATTGTGCACACATAGATATTCTCCAAAGAAAGCCAAGACCTCACTTTTACTTTTCTTAACTTTTCAGGTTTAAGGTTTATTTACATTTCGGATTGACTGAAAGCACTTTAGTTGTTCAATAATAAAATGAATCCTCAAGAATACTTGCCTAATAGTTGTGCACACAGTTTATGTTTTTACTGAACACAGGGACAATATAACCAAATTATGAAAATACACATAAGTTTGCCTATATAGTAATTTGTTGCTAGTTAGATATTTTGAAATTTTGTATTGTTTAAGTTGATGTTTTCGACCCCTGGATCCAATATACTAGTACTAAATCACAGTTGTTGTATTATTTACTATTTTTCAAAAAGTTACACAGTGCAGGTTTAATTATTTGTTTGTTTTCTCCCCGTCACAGGAGATTCTTCAGGGAAATGCGAGGAAATGCCCTGGACAAGAAATCCAACTACGAACTTTTAGAGTAAGCCCTCTTTGTTTCAGCTCGAGCCTTACAGTTTGTTTTCTACTGCTCACTGGGAATTTATTTTTATATCTCTTTTAAGGAAATGCTATACCGAAACGTCGTCACATCTTGTGGAAGATAGTGGTGGTCTTAAATTACCAACAGCTTTTAAGAAGTACTAGAAGAAAACAATGATATGTGGACATGTAATGATCCCATAGCAACAGCGATAGGGCAGAAAGGGATGGGCAATGATTATTCAGGCTAGAAGCCTCATTGGTCAACGTCTGTCTCTATGACACTGGTTTAACATTACTCTGGAGTGTAGTGTTTGAGGTAAACACTTCAGGTGAACTTTTGCATGTATGCTGAGAGAGTTTACAGCACCAATGCCTGGTTCTAACAATTGGTCCTTTTAGTGTTTTCAAATATTATTTTCCCCATTTTCTCTCCTAATTGTTCTTGTCCACTTTTTTCCCCCACCAACCCTGCTACGTCGGCAGCTTCACAACCCCCCCTCGACAAATGCGGGATGGTGGGGGCGCGCACACGGTTCATCCAACCACATGTCGCCGATCTGGTCGATACTTCCTGCACTGCTCATCCAACACGGAAGCCTTTCTTTAGTCAGTTCAACTAAAAGATGATTACGCCTATACCTTCGCGACTTCATTTACAGGAGCCCGATTTACACACAGGGTTGCTGTAGAGCAACGTGGCAAGGTAGATAATGTGACTTGTCTATGCCAAATCCCAGGCAGCGTTGTGCCAATTTGCGCATCCTCGTGCTGGAGGTCTGGGCAAAGTCGGAGAAAACATGGTCATGCTCAAACTAATGCATTTACTGTTTTGTTGTACAGTTTTTATTGTATTTTAAACAGATTGTTCAACAATTAAATATATGTATTTTGCAATACCCACCCTCCCCTCAAATAAAATCCACCCAGCCATCCCTTTCTCTCAGGCCTGACCCAACAATTATAATGTATTGCCGCCCCTCCAGGAAACATGATTTTAATTATTTTGTTTTGTGTAAATGTTTTCACGGAGAGACTCATTGTTTATGCATGCTGCAGCCCACACACCAGTAACTTTGTCTCTGTTACAGAAAACAATTCTAGGGGAAACCCTGCTGCACATTGGTACTCCGAGCCCGCTGGTATTCAGAACCCATTTGCATTTAGAACCCATTGGCATTTAGAACCCATTGGCATTTAGAACCCATTTTCATTCGGATCCCTTTTGCTTTCGGAACCCTTTTGCATTCGGAACCCTTTTGCATTCGGAACCCTTTTGCATTTGGAACCCTTTTGCATTCGGAACCCTTTTGCATTCGGAACCCTTTTGCATTCGGAAACCCTTTTGCATTCGGAACCCTTTTGCATTCGGAACCCTTTTGCATTCGGAACCCTTTTGCATTCGGAACCCTTTTGCATTCGGAACCTTTTTGCATTCGGAACCCTTTTGCATTCGGAACCCTTTTGCATTCGGGAACCCATTGGAATTCGGAACCCATTGGTATTTATAACACATTTGCATTCAGAACCCATTTGCATTCGGAACCCATTGGTATTCAGTGTATAGGAGTCCTTAAAGAGGGCAGAACACTGTAAAACATGCCTGATCAACCTGGCCAGGCCGCCGTGTGGTAGAGGGGGTGACGTGTAGTTGATCTAGGATGAATTTAGCATACTAAATCTCCACTGGTGCATAGGGTAAGAATTGGTGGGAGGCAGAACTTCGATCAGTTGGATCAATATATTTCTCCCCTGGAGCCCAAGGCATCATTTTATTTTAGAAGTGGATCTTATAAATGCAGTTGGTCCTTCTATCATGTGAAGGGTTAACGTGTAGGTTGCTATGGTTACCATGCAGAAAGTTAGTGGGGAACACGTTAGACCTATGAATCCTCCTGCTGTGTCATCCTTTACGGCCACACAGTCACCAGGTGACACAGTCACCAGGTGACACAGTCACCAGGTGACACAGTCACCAGGTGACACAGTCACACAGTCACCAGGTGGGACTGCAGACATTAGCTTCTGTAAGGATGGTGATTTGGAACGAGGTTAATGTGATATTCAACCCGTTTTTATTGAGCGATATTCATGATAAACTAACGAGGGACTGAATACAGAAACGTCTCTCTGACGGAACTGGGTCCTGCTTCTCCTGCTAATTGGATTTGACACAAATGTCCCCCCCCCCCCCACTAACGAGGTCCATGCAGCATCAGCTGTTGTCCTCAGCCATGGGGAACGCGGAGGCCTGTTTCAGTCGCACAAAAGCCTGGCGTCCTAATCGCCCTCGTCCTGCCAGTGCACTGTCAGAGTCTGCATTCCTCTCCTTTCCCTTCTCTCTTCACGTCTCTCCTTCCGTTATCTCACCCCCCTCTGCTGTGCTTTCCTCACGCTTCTCTCTGTTTGTCTGTCTGGGGGGGAACAGCTTTCAGGGGTTTGGTAAAGGGGGATAGGTGAGGACAATTCAGGGGGCCCTGAAAGGGTGAGGGGCCCCGCAAGTTAAATGATGTAGGATTTATAATATCATAGAGCCCAGAAATCCTGGCTACACCCCAGCCAGCCTGTGAGGCATTCCAGTGTGTCTGTCCTGTGAGTGACCAGGTGACGGGTGGGGTGGGGGGGGGGTGGAGCAATCTGGTGGGCAACTTGGATTACCTTTTGATCGAACATCTCCGGGCTAAAACTACATTAAGTGGTCATCATAGCTCTGTTTTTGTCATCAAGCCAGCTGCTGCTCGTCGTTTTGCACTGACCTTTAAATACACGTAACGTGGGACCAAACGGGAGTTAGCATTGCAATGGTACTAGCGCCTCTGTCACCTTTTTGCCTATGCAGCATCAATTTGCGGCAGCCTTGTAAGTTGTAAATGATGTGAATTGATTCTGGTTAATGGCCGTGGCCGACCGACGTAGCCCTGGGGCTTTAACAAGCTATCTTTTCATAGAGACCAAATGATGAAACAATTGTGTGGGATAGAGGAATTTATAGGCTGTTAAGCCGGTGAAGTGATTATTGTCTCCTGGCTTTACAAGCTGATGGGTTTTTCTCTCATCCACGTACAACCGACAATGTCAGTCATTAGCCAACATCCAGCTTTCCCAACGACAAATCATCTATGTTGTGTTTTAAACTTCCACGATCTGATATTCAGGATTTAATATCAGATCGGGGCGCAGATGGCTCAGTGGGTAGGGAGTCAGACTTGTAGTCAGAAGGTTGCCAGTTTGATTCCCGACTGAGCCAAATGTCGTTGTGTCCTTGGGCAAGACACTAATTGCTCCCAGTGTCTTGGGCAATTTACAGCAATTTCTTGCTGTAAATAAGAAATTGTTCTTAGTCAACTTACCTGGTTAAATAAAGGTTAAAAAAAAATATATATATATATATATTTGTTCTTCTCTTCCCAATAATGGAGGTGAAATCCCGCTACAGGGTAACGTTTGTTATGTACAGATCTAGGATCTGCTACTACTCCCTCAATGCTAACCTAATTCCATATTGGAAGATGACAAATCTGACCGTAGATCAGTATCTACAAATATTTTATGATAAATAAAGCGTTATGATAAATAGTGGTGATTAGGGCTGGGCGATACGGCTGAGAACTCTATCACGATATAAGTGTTTCATTTTGGTCGATATCGATAATTATTGATCTGTTTTATGACCTATTTAGAATAAGGAGCAGGAAAAAAATATTAAATTTAAACATTTTTATTATAAATTTAACCTTCCACTGATCGAACGTTTTATCTAACGCATTTTTTATTGATATTGCTACAGTACGTGTCTATAGCGAGACATATCGTTATCGTTTTATCGCCCAGCCCTAGTGGTGATACATATATGTAGTTTTGATTGTTTTGGATTGTAGAGTAGAATTTCAAGGTGTTAATTATCCCTAGAAAAATTGTAGGGATTTGAAGCTCATCCATATTTGACATTATGCATTTAATACACTGTTATCATCAGTGAAATGGAGGATAGGATGCAGAAGAGTGCGACAACTGCAGGGGGGTGGTGTACCAGCTACAGTCGACGTAGCCGCCTCCAGCGCAGCGCTCACTGTACCGACCTCCTCCTGATTTATCTTGTCTTTGCTCTCCACAGAAAAGACGTGGGCTTAAGAAGATTCTTCCCCAAGAGCTTACTGGATTCTGTCAAGGTGAGTCGGACCTTCATGAAACCTTTGGAAGGTCCGTTCAGGCTCCAGTGTATTCCCACTGAGCAGTGCCGCCTCTTACCAATATACCATTCACTTTGAGCATTTCCTCTTTCCATTCCCACGCTCTGTGGTGTGTTTGAGGTGAGTGTGTTTGTGTTGGAGACGGGGGCATTTATTGGCTAAGGCAGACTTGGCCTAGTTCCAGTTTCCTTGCGCAGGCCTGTGGGGTGAAGCATCTCCATCTGAACGAAGCCCACTCGACTGTCAGCTCCTCTCTTCTGGAAACACGACACCACCTGACATCCACTGACTGAAACGCTGTGGAAATGAGACCGTTTGCTGGACTACGTAGGCCTGGCTAAGCCCAGCCGGAGACGGGCGCACAGATGTTTTGTTGTTTCCGTTTCTTGGCCGAGAGCCAGTTGGAGGGACTCATCAAAAGGGAGTTTAGTATGTTTACAAGAGCTTTGGTGGATTGTGTGTGTGTTTGTGTGTGTGTGTTTGTGTGTGTGTGTGTGTGTGTGTGTGTGTGTGTGTGTGTGTGTGTGTGTGTGTGTGTGTGTGTGTGTGTGTGTGTGTGTGTGTGTGTGTGTGTGTGTGTGTGTGTGTGTGTGTGTGTGTGATGGATTTACGGCACGTGTGTGGGTGTACAGCGCTGCAGGCCTACAGCTGGGGGGCGTGACCGTGGGGCCCAGTGTGACCTGGAGGGGTGACTGGGTGGAGGGGGGGTTAGTAAGAGAAGGGTGGACAGATGCTCCTACTGGGGCACAACCTGACCCCAGCATGGTTAGGGAATGGGGGGAGGGTGTACCCCCTTCTGTCAGGACCAAGACCCACTTTTTGTTTTAACACTGATGTTCCAGAGCTCTCCTGGACTACTGAAAACACTCTAAAGTGACAGACAGACAGACAGACAGACAGACAGACAGACAGACAGACAGACAGACAGACAGACAGACAGACAGACAGACAGACAGACAGACAGACAGACAGACAGAAACAGGACAAACCATTCCCCCCCCTCTTTTGATGAACTAAATATGCTAAAGCCATTATTCCCGCTCCTATCTACTTCAGTGGGCCGATACATTACCTGGCAGATGGCTGAGGTCACCGCCTAACTCACTCAAAACAGAATTGAGTTGGGCAATAAAAGACCTGATTGATTCCACAGAGGTTACGTTTGCATAACAAGCATCCCCAGGTCTACAGCAGAGGGTTTCCATTTAAAGCCATGAGGACACATTCTGCTGCTGGAAACGTGACAGAGAAACGCCTATTTCAATGATCTGATGCTAGATGCATTCCAAATTAGACACTATTTCCTATAAAGTGCACTATTTATGATAAGCGCCCGTATTGGGGAGTTGATGTTATTTGATTTACAAGGAGACTATGAAAGCACATTGTGATGTAATATTTCTAACACTTTTTGAATCTCCTGAGATGCATCTGCTGCCTTTTCTCAGTTCGTCAACAGGACAGCATCTTTACATCTCCATTATACTTTAAATCTCTATGTTCATATTGGACCGTACGATGCCTTTTAATGTCCCATAAGGAAACATTATATTTACAGTATAGAGGTAAACAACATAGATCCTACACACTGATGTATCATATACAGCATTATCTGCAGCATACACATTATAAACACACACGATGCCTCTTTGCACTGCTGGATTTGTAGGGAACGTCTCAATCTCTGTCCAACCCCCCCCTTCCTTAGGGGAGATGGGAAAGAAAGATAGTTGGAGCACAACTTCCTGTCAGGAAGGGTGTATCACGGGGTGGGCAGTAGATGAAGACAGGGCAATCGCTTTATGTTACTGTGTTCTACACTGGGAGCTTCAGTAATTATGACGTGCTCTAGATACCATCACAATGTACATTCCTAGAATTCTGCTATTTTCCAACCCCTCCCCCTTAAATAATGTATTTTGAAATTGTCGTTTTTCAGAGTCTGTATTCAGTCTAGACCTTGATAAATCTGTCCAATCACAGACCAGCAGGTGTTCGACATCTCCGCTCTCGTAATGAACACTAAACAACTGGCTTTAGATATATACTTTTAACTGACCCAACATTCATTTAAAATATATATATATTTTTATTCTGTTGAGAGATGATTTAGATGATATAGTGTGATACAGTGACTGTGTTATTTAAGGGATGTGTGTCAGTGTGCAGTAGTATTAGGATCAACATCAGTTGTCATGAAGCACGATGTTCCATGCATTTTTAATAGGGTTTAAAATTAGTCGCCCTCTAATGAACGACAATCAGTCACTATTGACCCGGGCTCATTGACGGGGCAAAACACTCGACTAGCCCTCTTAACTGGTTGGACTCAACAAAACGGGCTGTCCTACTAACCTTTCCTTTCCCAAATTCCACCCTTTGTCTTTCGAGTGCACTACCTTTTGTTTGCAACCCTTTGGAAATAGGGTCCCATTTGGAACACATCCCAGCTTCCCTCTTATGACCTCTATTGAATTTTTTCCTCAACAGTCAATGTGTTCTGCAATCAATATGGATACCAGGATCATTCACTGTGTCACAGAAGTACAGCGTATTAAAGTGATGGATAGCTTTGTTAAAGGGGCAGTGATAACTTTGTTAAAGGGGCAGTGATAACTTTGTTAAAGGGGCAGTGATAACTTTGTTAAAGGGGCAGTGATAGCTTTGTTAAAGGGACAGTGATAGCTTTGTTAAAGGGGCAGTGATAGCTTTGTTAAAGGGGCAGTGATAGCTTTGTTAAAGGGGCAGTGATAGCTTTGTTAAAGGGGCAGTGATAGCTTTGTTAAAGGGGCAGTGATAGCTTTGTTAAAGGGGCAGTGATAGCTTTGTTATAGGGGCAGCGATAACTTTTTGTTATAGGGGCAGCGATAACTTTTTGTTATAGGGGCAGTGATAGCTTTGTTATAGGGGCAGTGATAGCTTTGTTAAAGGGGCAGTGATAGCTTTGTTAAAGGGGCAGTGATAGCTTTGTTATAGGGGCAGTGATAGCTTTGTTAAAGGGACAGTTGTTTGGAGCAGGTGATGCAGTTAAACTTATGCCCCGTCCACACGAACACAGGCATTTTTTAAACCTGAGTTTTTTCTATGCGGTTATGCCTTTCCTCCACACGAGAACGCTGTATCAGGTCACTGAAACTGAGCTTTTTTTAGACTCCGGCCAGGGTGAAGTTTTTTACAAACTCCGGTTACAGTGGTGTCGTGTGGACAGTGAAAACGGAGCTTTCAGCACGTGATGTCCGAGTGCTGTTATCTCTGTTTAACGTCATTGTGCGCCACTATCTCCATTGTTTACATGAGGAGAGTTTGTGCAAAAATAATACAATTTAAAAGAGTCTGTGCAATGTCGGACGTAGCCAAACTATCGCTGCTAATAACTTTGCTGCTAGCAGGGCTTATATACCGATACATGCAAATTTATCGTATAATATTGCTGACCAGAGGCATCAGAATGCAATACTGCTCAGGTCACTGCTAATGACTACACTACGCTCCCACGACACAGACCTCACCGGTTTTGGACGAGAACTACCGGAACAGGTAATAACCTATTTATAGGCTTCTGATTGGCCAAAATGGCTTTACGGTTAGGGTTATATCGTTACCTGTTTGGTTTGGCATGCTCTTGACAGCACATGATTGGGCGTTTTTGCGTTTTCATGTGGACAGAGTTTTTTAAACCGTGCTTGTGTGGATGAGATTTTTTTTTTCAACGAATGAAGAAAAACTCTGTTTTTTAAAATTAGTCATGTACGTGTAGACGGGGCCTTAGCCTGTGAGGTTATATTGTTCAAGGTTTAACGGCCTACATAATTAAACCTTTTAAGTCTGGGCGTCAGATGGCTGAGCGGTTAGGGAGTCAGAATTGTAGTTGGAAAGTTGCTGGTTCGATTCCCGCCTCTCATTGTGTCATTGGGCAAGACACTTAAACGTAAGTTGTTCCAGGGGTTCTTCCTGTACTTACTGTAAGTTGCTTTGGATAAGAGTATGCTAAAATTATTTTAAAAAGTCCACAAATGGATGAATTAATTCCAGATTCCCTCTTTAAGAGGACCTTCAGTGTCTGTGCTTTAAGCTAAACTCAACATATGTGGGCGATATCAAGACTACAACATCAGAGGAGATCGGTGACCTTCCAGTATGAGAATTATTCTAACCGTTCTTTCAAATTTCGTTTTTCTCGATCTGTTTTATACTATTAACCTGAATTGTTGTCTTTAGTCCCATGTGTCCCGATCAAATCTAATGCAGTATGTGTGTAGTTCACTTCTGCCTCGTCAGTAATGATCGACTTGCTTTCTGTTACATGAACAGGCAAAAACGTTAAGGAAGCTGATTCAACAGACCTTCAAACAGTTTGCCAACATGAATGATGACCAGAGTATTCTCAAGTTCCTGGAGATTCTGGCACCCGTCTACAGATTTGATAAGGAGTGCTTTAAATGTGCTCTCGGGGTAGGTGTTAATTCACATTTAGTCTGGGTTTCAAATTAAACAATGTACATACAGTACTGTGCGTGTCTGTAGTGTGTGTATGTATCAATGTTTATCTAGTTATATAATTTGAAATATCCAGGAGCATGAAAATACTAAACTAGGACTGCCCAACCCAATCGTGGAGATCTACTGTCCTGTAAATTTTCTCTTCAAATCTAATGTATCACACCTGATAATTAGCTGGATAAATAACTGTCAGCTTAGTTAATGCTAGGAGAGAACATACTTGACAGTAGATCTCCAATTATAAGTTTGGGAAGCCCTGTACTTAAACTGACTGCATTTAGTTTGTTCCGTAACAATAATTTGACCCTTTTGAAAGCTTGAATTGTTCTCAGACAGTGGAGAAATGTCTGGTTGTATTTGGGTGGGTCATGTCTCGAACACAGCTGTACAAGCCTCAGTAAAATTACTAGGTTGCATAGTGACCCCTGCTGGACAGAAAAATAACTTTCAAAAGGTTTTCAATACAGCAGTGGTAATTGATGGTAACAATTAATCTGGCACATCCTTCTACTTTAAACCAACATTTGTAAGTTATGTAGCACACACACTTCCATGGTTTATAAATTGGCACTGAATCGAACATGCTAAACTCTACGGGTCTCTTCCTCTTGTTGATTTGGAATGAAGATTCTTCTTAACTTCCCGTCTTTCCCTGTCTTTCCCTGTCTTTCCCTGTCTTTCCCTGTCTTTCCCTGTCTTTCCCTGTCTTTCCCTGACAGTTGAGCTGGGTCATCCAAGTAGAACTGGCCATTGGACCAGAGGAAGGCATCAGCTACCTGACTGACAAGGGCTCGACAGTGAGTACAACATGATAATGTGTGGCGTTTTGTGTCCTTTTCTTTGGACGAAAATGATTTCCCTTAAAACAACAACTGCGCACGTGTGTTGTGCCACTTTGTTAGGAAAAACACCCCAAGGATGTTTTTATATTTTATACATCAAACAGAGTAGCATGTGTTCTCCAGGTTAGAATACATTTGGAACCACAGAGGGCCCTCCTACGCAGAAGGAAACAGAACGTCTCTATAGATAAAAATGAGCATCTTTTCATAAAATGATTACCTGGATATCACAAAATATACAGTTCTCCTATATATAGAGGGACAGTTTAAAAGTATGCTACTCTTTGAGTTTAGGAATCATAATGCACAGTATATGTACTCGCTAAGGGCAAAGGTTTCAATCGGCACCTACTCTTTGAGCTAACACTGTCAGCTGAGATGATAAACTACAGCATGACATATGTTGCTAATATCCCTTGAGACTGACGAGGAGAGCTCTACAGTGAGGCAGCATCAGAGCTCCCGCTATTTACAATTCCTTACTGCAGATGTTAGGGGAAAAGTCACCTCATAGCTTTATCTTACGCCTTGATCCTACTTGACACAACCGATTATGTAAATACAACCCTTGTTTTGATTGGTTAATTGATTGCTTGATTGATTTCTCCCCTCTAGCCAACACACCTGGCCAACTTCACCCAGGTGCAGACCATTGGATACTCGATCATGGAGGACAAGGAGAGAAAGGGCATGCTACAGCTGAACGTGGCCGGTGCAGCTGAGGTACGAGTCAGCCATCCGTTACCATGTCACACTGTACCATCCGTTACCATGTCACACTGTACCATCCGTTACCATGTCACACTGTACCATCCGTTACCATGTCACACTGTACCATCCGTTACCATGTCACACTGTACCATCCGTTACCATGTCACACTGTACCATCCGTTACCATGTCACACTGTACCATCCGTTACCATGTCACACTGTACCATCTGTTACCATGTCACACTGTACCATCCGTTACCCGCTATTTCATGTGAGAATAAAATGATATCACATCCATTGACACTTTGTTATAGGAAACATTTTAACTCGATTTTTTTAAATACATGTGTAAACCACATCCTGAGTCTGAAATTATTTTTTACGCACAAATATATCTATATCTATATATCTATCTCTCTATATATCTACACACACAGACACACACACTGAATTTTCTCTGAACTAAGTAGAAATTTTGTAAAGTAAATTCAGATGTGGCTGAAAATATTGGTACCCTTAAACTTTTGTAAAAAAAAAATCACAACTTTCTTTGAACTAAATATAAAATTAACAAAATAATTTGGTGTCTTTATTTCCTATTCAAAAGAACAGATACTTAGCTTTTTACAACATGTGCTTGACTCCTCTGTGTTTCTATATGCACTTTGGCAAACAGTGATCTGGTGAAATGTGGTCGGGCATTTTTGTGTTTCTCTTAGAAGTAGGGGTCATTCCGGGTCTTCTAACATGGAGCCCATTTTCATTCAGACAGCGACTGATGATGCGACTTCCTGTTACACATTGAACTTGATGGTCGACTCGAATCTGAAGTTTTCCTTGTTTTTTTTCCTCCATCGTTCAAATAATCCTCTTCATTCTTGGGTCCATTTTCCTCTTCCAGCCACGTTTAGGGATGTTGGCTACAGTCCCATGGGCCTTAAACGTTTTATATATTGGCAACAGTGCTTAGAGGAACATCACGCTCTTCTTTGTAGAAAAATCCGGGATTCAATTATTTTCAGATTTGTTTTGTTCCATTGGAAACCTGAGATATGCATGTACGGAGGACAAAATATCTATTAATTTCAACACCTTTAGTGAGTGGTGCACTATTTGAAATAAATGCAAAGGTACCAATACTTTTAGCCATGTCTTTGTAGATAGATTAAATATAGATAACACTGGGCCTAATTGTTTCTGAGGTCCTCTGTCTGTATGGAACTCTCCCTCTTCTCTTGCCTGTGTGGTGCTCTGTCTTGAGCCTGAGCCCTATGTTCAGAGACCCTTCCTAGCTACTTCCCCCCCACCTACCAGGCCTGGAAACAGGAAGCCGGGAATCTCTGTGTATGACATGTTGACATTACTGAAATTAAAGTAAGACTCAGCAAAAATACTAATGTCAGTCTTTTGATTCACTCCGGAGTTCATTATATCCCCAACACACCACTTTGGTAGGAAAACCCGTTTTTTACAGGGTGTATCTGTGTACCATCCAGAGCATGAATTTAACCGTAACACACATGCACACTGGGTCTGTATGAATGGACCCATTGAGGGTTGCTGTATTATTGGTTACTACTGCGCCTGTAAACCTGTAAATCAACGGGGAAAGTGGGTACATGCCAAACAGCACTCTAGTTCTCAGTTCTATACTATGGTTGTAACCTGTGAGGAAAATAGGGTGGCATTTGAATTGCAGGCCAGCATTAACTTATCACGGTAGTGTGATACAGTGCTGTGGTCATGTGACACAGTGCTGTGTGTCAGTCTTTAAGTTGGACTGAGTACCCAAATGTCTGTGTTCCTGTTAGTCACAATGGTGGAGTTCCCCCTTACAGTAATTGCTTGAAGGCAGGGGGTAGCTGGTTGCCATAGAACAGTTGTAACTGCTGTGTGTGTGTGTGTGTGTGTGTGTGTGTGTGTGTGTGTGTGTGTGTGTGTGTGTGTGTGTGTGTGTGTCTCTCTGCCGCGCTGTAATAATGACTCTTTGTGCACTGCTGCTATCTCTGTATCCACAGCCTCTGACAGTGACCACTCCGTCACTCACCACAGCCGAAAACATGGCCGACCTCATAGACGGCTACTGCCGCTTGGTCAATGGAGCCACGCAGTCCTTCATCGTAAGGCCACAGAAAGGTAAGCTCCTCACGCTCGCAGTCTACAAAGCCCGCTGCTAGGTACGTGTGTGTTTGGTAGTTTGCATCTAGGTGTTGATTTTGGTAGTTTGTTCTTAAGACTGTTTTGTAAATGGAACAATCACTGATTCACTTTGCCCTACAACACACTCTCACTCATACATATGCATGAACGTACACACACACGCCGGGATTGTTGATGAGCATTTTATATTACATTTCTATAGGTTCTTCCATGATCAATATTGAATTTTGTGTTAAAGCTGCACTATGTCACTTTCCATAAATTTGTCCTGTCACCCCGATTTTTTTAATAGTTTTGTTATTTCTTTATAGGTTTTTACTGAACACAGGAATAATACAGGGGCAGTCTAACCAATTTCAGAAAATACATATTAATATTTTGACCATAATATGCATTTATTTCTAATTAGATATTGTGAATTGTTGATTTAGCTATTTTTCAACTGTCTATATTTTGTATTATTTAAGTTGATATTTTTCAACCACTGGATCCAATATACTAGTTCCTACTGTTTACTAGTCCTAAAACACTAGTTTTGTATTTTTTTAGTTTTCAAAAAAGTTACATAGTGCACATTTAAGACTCACAGATATGTTTCACACAGTATTACTATAGTTTACATTACTTAAATACTATTGTAGTTTACATTTTAGAGCATTAAGCAATCTTTTTTGAAGATGTTGTTGCATCAGTGTTGGCCAGAGTTTCACTCTGTCTTGGGTGATGTTCTCATGATGACTCTAAATGGACTGCATTGTATCCACCACACCACTTTACAGCAGTGTTCTGTCAATACTCTTCAGTTTAGAAGGATTCTAGAATTAGTTTAGAACTCTTCAGTTTAGAAGGATTCTAGAATTAGTTTAGAACTCTTCAGTTTAGAAGGATTCTAGAATTAGTTTAGAACTCTTCAGTTTAGAAGGATTCTAGAATTAGTTTAGAATTCTTTAGTTTAGAAGGATTCTA
>JACXGM010002756.1:0-19922 GCA_016801145.1 Umbra pygmaea | reverse complement strand
TAGTTTAGAAGGATTCTAGAATTAGTTTAGAACTCTTTAGATTAAAAGGATTCTAGAATTAGTTTAGAATTCTTTAGATTAAAAGGATTCTAGAATTAGTTTAGAATTCTTTAGATTAAAAGGATTCTAGAATTAGTTTAGAATTCTTTAGTTTAGAAGGATTCTAGAATTAGTTTAGAACTCTTTAGTTTAGAAGGATTCCAGTAGTAGTTTAGAACTCTTCAGTTTAGAAGGATTCCAGTAGTAGTTTAGAACTCTTCAGTTTAGAAGGATTCCAGTAGTAGTTTAGAACTCTTCAGTTTAGAAGGATTCCGGTAGTAGTTTAGAACCATCTTGGTGGGATTGACTGGACTGTTGTTTTTAATACACATTGAAAGCGGTTGTATCCAAATTAACTTTCAGTACTGTCTGCTTTATTAGTCTGAGATCTTATTTAGGTTTAAGACAGCTTGAAGCAGTCATCCAGGAGAGAGATGTTTTGGGAAGTGTAGGGGGTGGGCGTTATGAAGCCTTGTTTGGACTGAGGACAGTCTGCTTTTTTTGTGTGTGAGTGTCTGCGTGTCAGTGCGTGCGTGCATGGCGATGGGGAAAAGTTAAAAGCAGCTTTTAACTTTTTAACTCTACCGTCTCATTGGTACAGGAGCATGTTGGAATAATTTAGCTTTTTGTGCCAGATTTTGGTGTAGCGATCTAAGCTCTTGACTCTGGTCTACTCGTGCAGGGAAGTTTGAGACCTGGCTCACCCGCTGTCTGTGTTTGTCCCTCTGTCTCCCCCTCATGTCTTTCTCCCTAGCCTATCTTTCCTACTGTTCTGTCATTAAAAAATGATGAGCTTGTGTTGCAGAGCTTTATAGTGTTTTTCCTGACCTGTCTTGGTTTACTCAACAGAGGGAGAAAGAGCTCTGCCGTCAATCCCCAAGTAAGTTTCACACACACACTACGTCACACTACGTCACACTACGTCACACTACGTCACACTACGTCACACTATGTCACATCGACTGTGTCAAGTTGACATCAGGGCACATGATGATTTAAACATAGAGCTGTGGAGGATTTATGGGAAGCAAATGTTAAAATACATCTGGTCAGTCAATCTATTTCTAGGGCTCCTAGCATCAGAACTCCGTGATGGAAACCACGGCACGGCCTCGAGTCTCTTGCTTTTGTGACTCCACATTGTCACAGTGCAATATTCCCCGTGGGATTCTGGGAAATTAGTGCACTAGAGAGCTTAGAGCTGTGTTTTTCTGTAATCACATCTCGTCTCGCTTTCTCACTCTAGCGCTGTAGGCTTTGGTCAAATAAGGAGAAACGTTATGGAGAGACATATTTTCCTCTTAGTGTTTTTTAAACAGTTGTAGAGACTCCCACACACTGCCGCCTCTGCGCACACACACACACACACACACACACACGCACACACACACACAACCTGTGTCTCAATTTCTCTCAGACACTTTATTACTCACTTTCTCTCTGTTAAAGTTTTTCTCTTGTTGTCTCTACTATTTTCTGTCTTTCTCTGCCTGTCTGTCTTTCTCTGCCTGTCTGTCTTGCTCTGCCTGTCTGTCTTGCTCTGCCTGTCTGTCTTGCTCTGCCTGTCTGTCTTGCTCTGCCTGTCTGTCTTGCTCTGCCTGTCTGTCTTTCTCTGCCTGTCTGTCTTTCTCTGCCTGTCTGTCTTTTTCTGCCTGTCTGTCTGTCTTTCTCTGCCTGTCTGTCTGTCTTTCTCTGCCTGTCTGTCTTTCTGTAACGTAGTTCCTAAGCTCTTTTAGGTCAGAGTTCTGAAACAGTAGTAGCTGACATCTCAGACTCTTACTCAGTCTAGGGCCTGGTTATGCCGGCTGCAGGCCAAGAGGGGAAAAACACTGCACAATTCTAGAGGTTTTGCACATAGATCCTTTTAAGGAATGCCCTGGATGGGCTGTGGATGCTGTTGATTTGATAACTAGTTTGGGAATGTTTTGTTTATCCCTTTAACCCTCTACCTTCTGCCCTCAGGGTACCGAACAACGAGAAGAGGCTACTAGAGGGGGTGGTTCGGAGTGCCGGGGTGCGGGCCATCTCAGTGTCAGGTAAGCGTTCACAGACTGTCTGATTGAAGGACGTGTATAGCTGTTACAACACGTGCATTTTCTTATAATTCCATTCAAACTGATTAGAGTTTCTTTCTGTCCATTGGTCTGCAAAGCCATTGGATGTTTTGTAATCAATAAGTGTGGAAGAGGATGTGGTGGTTTGCCAAAACACCACAGCTAAGAGCTCTTCTTAGTTAAGCCGCCAAACACGTAACCGTGATAATATTGACAATACACCATCGTACGTTGAGATGCTGCATAGTGTGTATCTACGTGTGACCGACGCGATTACAAAAGTTGAAAGTTATGTGATTTCATACCCATAGTATACAGTGTCGTATACCACGGCTTTGAATGGCATCAAACCAACAAATGCATAATTTGTATTAGCGGTCTCGCTTGCATCGCTTTCAATTGATTAGCTGAATGTGTGTGAGTTTAGGAGTAATATTGTGTTGGATTAATGGTGCACAACGTTGGATAATCAGGATATCATCCTATAGTCTGGTGGAATTAATAGGTTTCAGGACTAGTTCATCTCAGCGCTCATTTCTGTGTGGGTGTTTATTGATGTTGGAGGACAGATGGCGTGCGGACGTGTGACTGTAACGGGAAATCGATTAAACCTGATGAGTGATGGAGCTTGAATCTGAGTGCTATGACCCCATGGTGGATAGTAAACTTAATCTGTTCCAACTAACCGTCCAGAGACAAGGCCGATAGACTGTGTTCCAAATACCGCCCTGTTCCCTACATACTGTACTTTCTACACCAGAGCCATATGGCCCCATGTAGGGGACATAGTCGCTAGTGTGATGTATGTTTTATTATGCGTGTGGACGGTAGCAGGGGTGAGTGTGAGCTGAGAAGCTGGGAAGTAGAGCAGCTTCGGGCGGGGCCCAGGGTGATGTGTCCCTAAACTTTGTGAAAGCACGGTCAAAAGACGTCGCTCATCCATGGAGGTTCAATGGGCCACGTTTGTCTGCGGGCTGCATTTGTGGTAGGGTCTGATGCGTAAGAGTTGTAACTGGAAGGTTGCGGGCTCGATTCCAAAGTGGGCCAAATGCTGTTGTGATTTTGAGCAAGGCACTTCAGCATAAGTTGTGGTGGATGTCCATATACTTACTTAAGTCCCTGTGGTTAAGATCGTCTGCTCAGTGACAATAATGTAAAATGTTTTACTCTGTGTTTTAGTTTGTTTTAAGAGCACATGACCAGATAAAGGCAAAGTAAACCCACTTATTATATAGATCAAACCACTATAAGGCTAATGTAAGTGGCTAGCAATACTGCCATACTGTGGGGTATATTGTTTGGTCTTGTCCAATTCCCACTGACCTGCCTTGTTGGCAGCTCTGTAACTCCCTGGTCAGATACGGGCTGGTGTGGGGCCTTCGTATGGTTAATCCGACCACATGTCGCCGAGCCGGCCAATTCTTTTCGCTCTGCTCATCCAACATGGAAGGTTTTAGTCAGGTCATGTATGGGATGATTACACTTACCAACTATAATTCCGTGATTTAATTTACAGGCGCCCGATCTGCACACAGAGATGCTGTAGAGCGACGTGGCAAGGTAGATAATCCGATTTATCTATCCCAAATCCCGGGCAAAGTCGGAGAATGCATAGTCAGGCTATCATGATGTAGGTTGTCCCGCTATGCCACATGGACCCGATACTTTGGGGTCCTTGGTAGCTTGTTTGTTTCTCTCTAATGAAATGCTGGTTTCTCTTGGTGGGTTTTAAAAACGGGTTTCTCGGTGAGTGTAAACACTGTTTTATCCTGGTGGGTTTAAACACTGGTTTCTCTGGTGAGATTAAACACTGTTTTATTCTGGTAGGTTTAAACACTGGTTTCTCTGGTGAGATTAAACACTGTTTTATTTTCTGGTAGGTTTAAACACTGGTTTCTCTGGTGAGATTAAACACTGTTTTATTCTGGTAGGTTTAAACACTGGTTTCTCTGGTGAGATTAAACACTGTTTTATTTTCTGGTAGGTTTAAACACTGGTTTCTCTGGTGAGATTAAACACTGTTTTATTCTGGTAGGTTTAAACACTGGTTTCTCTAGTGAGATTAAACACTGTTTTATTTTCTGGTAGGTTTAAACACTGGTTTCTCTGGTGAGATTTAACACTGTTTTATTTTCTGGTGATTGTCGTATAGGACTGAAACCTTCCCTGAGTTTAAAGGCATTTATACGGTGTATGTTCTGTTTACAGTACATCAGTGTCCCAGCTACCATCTGACACTGAAATCATTTCTCAACAAAGTGCTCAAAAAGAAATTGCAGCTTGCATGAATTCAGTATCAGAATTTATTCCACATGTCAATATACAATTGTACCAATGACATTTTGAATGGAAGTGGTATTCAGTTATGTAGCTCCACCTGGAATAGCAGCTATAGACCGATAAGGACTTGACGTTATTGAATTGCAGAAATTATAGAATGTAAATGCAATTAGCGCCGTCATGTCTACTTTTATGTTCTTGGTGAGTGGTGTTTGAAAGAAAAGTGATTAATAACTCTACGATCAATAAAGCCATAGCTTAGTTTAATGTTTTCTGAGGGAAATGGCAATGAACCTTTTTTGTGTCACAAAACGCTGTCACTCATTAACATGTGCACATATCATGTCTGCTCCTCAATTTGTTTTTGTGTTGCAAGTGTGAATTCGCCCCTGGATGCTGATCTGGGGTCAGTTTTGAATTTCTCACAAATTGACCGTAGATCTGTGCCTAGTGGAAGATTTGAGGGGGGCAAAAAGGTGATCCAGTCAAGCACTGTTTGTCTTGGTCTTACCATAACTCCTGCTCTATCTCATCCCTCTTTTTGATTGGTTGGCTGAAGACTCTGTGAACCCAACGACGCCTAAACCTGCTAAAGCCAGGCGCTTTCTTCTTCCTCTCGTCTTCTGTGCCCATGACTCTCCAGCAAAGGGTATCTGTTTTCTGATTGGCTGACTCGACATACTACGCTTCCTGTTTCTGTTTGGCTAACTTTGTCTGGCTAACCCTTTTGCTATTCTGAGTGCCTAATTCCCTAACATACGAACGACCGCTACATGCACACACAGACACACTTAACACACGCACACACAGGTCAAGTGTGGGTGATGCTGATCTACATTTTTGGTGTGAAGTGCAGTTAACTCTGCCTGAAATTCCTGACTAAGCAACATCTTCACTAGTGGTTCAGATCCTGTACGCTAGAGGAACAGATCCTGTACGCTAGAGGAACAGATCCTGTACGCTAGAGGAACAGATCCTGTACGCTAGAGGAACAGATCCTGTACGCTAGAGGAACAGATCCTGTACGCTAGAGGAACAGAACCTGTACGCTTAGTGGAACAGAACCTGTACGCTTAGAGGAAGAGAACCTGTACGCTTAGAGGAAGAGAACCTGTACGCTTAGAGGAAGAGAACCTCTGCGCTAGAGGAAGAGTTCTACGCTTGCAGATCAAAAACTCTTAACTGATATATCAGAGTTAGCCTGCCAGGAAAAAGCCTTTTAGCGTCTCTACTGGATGAGATTAAACACATGACATGCAATAGCCCTTTCAGGTCTTCTAGAACCCATTCAAACCTGCCCAGCTTTCCTAGACAGCAGGATCATATTAAGCCCTTGTTTAATTTCCCCGGCAGTGTCGTCTGCTGATTGTAGCCCAGCCTCAGCCAGCAAATCATCACAGCTGATTAGACACCGTCTGGTACACTGCCAGGTCCTGACTGGGCTCTATCTGGGATGATGTCAGGATGATGTCAGGATGATGTCAGGATGATGTCAGGATGATGTCAGGATGATGTCAGGCGAGAAGGCCAGCACATCAACAACCTGTTTACACAGAACCTTCTAGTTTTTCCGATTTAACAGCAATCAGTTTATATTTGTAGAATTGCATTGGTGGTCTTTATGTTGATGAACAGTGTATCCGTTTAAATGTAGGTGGATTTTGCTGAATTGACTTAATTCATTCATATTAAATAAGAACAAAGTAAACCAAAGCCCACATCTAAAAGATACTTTTGTCCTGTCAACACTCAGCTATGTAACAGTTCCCATTGGCCCTTATTCCTGTCTCCTTTTGGCTTAAATCTCCTGTACACAGTGTCTAATGTCAAGAATATCAAGCTGATAGCCAATGAACCTAATGGTCACTTTCCAGAGCAGTGCTGACTGAAACCTGTAACTCTCTTCAAACACCCTCAGTAAAGGTCTACACAGACTAACTTTACTCCAGTCACTGATACTAAATGAAAGCATGGGTTAAAAAACTGCTTTTACAAAACTAGTGTGTGAGGATGGAACAGTAAACATAAAATCAATTACACTTTGTCTTTTAATGATAATTCAATTATATTCACCGTCTTTGATACATTGAAATGATTTGCAGTCTTTCTGACACATTGACATGAATTGCACGGTTTCTTAGATACACTGAAATTAATTGCACTGCGTATTATATACATTGAAATGAATGATACTGTCTTTGATCCATTGAAATGAATGGCACTTTGGCTTTGGTATTTTCATGGTAACCTCTCCTCTTCCTCATCATTCTGTCTTTGCATGCCTCCTGGGATCTGCAGAGGACTGCAGTGGGGATGGTAAAGTGTGGTTTCCTTTAATATTTTTCCTCATTTCTTTCTGTCACCTGCTACTAACTCACACGGAACATGAGGGATTCTGGGGGCATGACTCATCATTATATATGCCCTGTGACTTGTGAATATACCAGTCAAATGAATCATGAATCAAATTAAATTAATCTGGTTTTGGGTATCCGCTTGCAGAGCTTTTGATTGAGCCTGTATGGAGTGCCACATTAGAAGGGCATGCACCTTTTGCTAGATCACTTTTAGATCAGAACAAATTGAGAAACCAGATATTTGTGATCCGGGTTCTGCTGCCTGCCTGCCTGCCTCTTTAAGGGCCCCGTTCCCAGTTCGGCCCTGTAAAGAGAGCTGGGTTTGGCTCGGAAAGAGCTCCGTGGCACTGCTGCATTCCTGTCTATAACGGGCCTCCTGGCGTCTCCACGGTACGGAGAACGAGTCGTACTCCTTTCACACAGGATCTGCAGAGGCAGCGTGGCTGGAAACACCTTTGTCTTTTTATCTAGATGACGGTATGGCCTCTCTCTTTTTCTCCCAAAGAGAAAGAGAACAGCTGCTTCTGTCCCTCCCTCCCTCCTTTCTTCCAGCCTCAATCCCCTCCCCACTGTAGCAGCTGTATGCGTCGCTCTCATTGGACAGAAAGATGAGCGCAACGCACGAAGCAGCTGAATCTCAGTGAAGAGGGAGCGTGTGCTGTGGAGGGAGCGCACGCGTGCGGGCGCTAGGACGCGTGCGACTAGCCCCGGGTCCGTCAGTTTGGGTGTTCACCGAGTAACACTTGCGGTCTGACTCGCGTGGTTATTTCCAGTGGGCTGTATAGTTACCATTGTGGAAGGGTTGATATCTAGCTTGCTGCATCATCCTTTAGCCGTCTATGGTTTTTGTGTGTGTCACTGACTGGACTGGTCATAGAGACTAACCCCCACGGCTGTTGTGTTTCTGCAGAGACGGATGACTATGCTGAGATAATAGACGAAGAGGATACCTACACCATGCCCTCAAGTAAGTTCAGCTCTGTTCCCTAGAGTCAGCTGGTCTTAGCCAGTCCAGAACCTAGCTCTCTGTGTGTCCCGGGCTGTCTGCTCTACAGATCTAGTCCATATGGGTGTTTTTTTATTTTATTTTGGCTCTAGCCCTGTCCCCCTCTCTCGCTCTCTCTCTCTTGTTTTCTGTGTGTCTTTCTCTGTTTTCTGTGAGTGTTTTTTTCATCCTTTTCTTTAGTTGTTGTTTTGCTGACAATTTCTCCCTCTGAAAGGGTTTGTTGATGTGGCTGCTGGAGACATTAGTTGTTTACCTCCCCAAATACCAGACCACCACGGTCTGTGTCCCTGCTAAGGGAAGAACTTATCCTGCAGTACAACACCAAGTCAGTTTTTTAAGGACGTACACATGCTACAACGCTCATATTGATGACCTTTGATTTCTCATTTCCAAACTGGTAGTATTTGCCTCACTTATAATTATTCGCTTATGAATGAAATGTTATCATGAAAAACATTTGTCACAGCTATTGACAGGTGACCTTTGAGTATACTGGACTGAAATAATGACTTCTAGTCATAGTTTTAGAGTAACTAGAACGAGAAGATCATATCCCCGCCCTTCACTATGGCAACCCAATGTCTTGGGGGTAGTTAGTGTTTACTGCCTGGTTGAGGGACAGAAGAGCAGATTAACTTGGCAGCTTTGAGATTTAATGAAGCATTCGATCTACCTGATGTTCTGCTGCCTCAATTTCACCTGTACTCTATCGGCAGTCAAGCCAACAGCGAAAAGGGGTTGTCCCCACCAGGTAAAGCACTTCCTTGACCTGGATACCCTGAAATGTACTTGTATGTGGGCACCCATTCGAGTTGTTGTATTTCTATGGCTGCATAGGCTCAAGCTGTTTGGTATGGGTCTCGTGGGATCATGAGACAGATGCAGTCGTGTAGTCTGCAGTCCATTAGTACCCTATTTACTGCATAGTGCACTACATTTGACCAATACCCCTGAACCCCCTACAGGGCCAGGACGAAGTAGGGAACTATGCAGGGGTGCATTTGGGAGGTGACAGCAGAGTGCAGCTGATTCATCAGGCTACAGAGGGGGCGGGGCTAGATGACTCACAGCACTGTCACGTCTGTGAATGACTTCCTGTGTGTTTTGGACTTCTGTAAACGCAGGCAGAGCCCCATCACACGCTGATACTCGAGACTGGTGCTTCAGCCTACCAGCGTCTGACATCTCTTAGAACCTCGTGGGGAATCTCTCTGGGCCGACACAACACTATTTTAATATCCTATTCAGTGAACTCCTGTTTACCAGGTCGCAGATAGGGCAATGGCTGGCATTTAGAATACTGTTACGACAGATTGTGTTGCTCTGCTGCAGGGGTCTTAAACCACATAGGGCAGGTTTTACCTTGTACCTGACTGATCGACTAGGTCACTAATTGGTTAGGAACTCCTCTCACCTGGCAGTCTGTCTTACTTGGGCTCGAATTGAAAGGAATTCACTAGGCCCTCTATGGAACCGGTTTGAGACCCCTGCTCTACAGACTAAACAGTTTTCCTGCATGGACACCAAGTCATTAGTGCTAGTTGGTTCAGTCATTTCCCTCAGTCCTGTTTACTTCTGTGTCCCGGTTTGACTTGAATGCTTTTTTAAAGCCGCCTCTCTTTACCCTAAACGCACAGCAGTGAGCTATGGAGTTGATGAAGGTAACGCTGTCTCTGTTATTCTGTCTTGTGTGGTTGTGTACTGTGTGAGAATGGCTTATTCAACTCTTCTACTGGACATGTAGGATTCATGTAGTGTTCGACCGATCAAATTCAAAGCAATGAATTTCACTCTGAAATAAAATACATTCTACAGTGAGTTCACGGTGTAGATCCACAATGAATTAAAGGTGCCATTTGTAAATGTAACGATGAAATGCCAAAAAAACAACACTTTTCAAATTCTATTGAAAAGAGAGACAGGACATTCGGTGTCGTTCCGATGATTTTCTTAAATGAAAACCAATCAAATGAAATGTATGTATATGGGGAGAAATAGTGTTAACCACAATGACACCTAGTGGCCTCACATGATATATTCTTTGTGCTATTTCACTCTCCATTTCTACTGTTGAAGGATTCTATATTCACTTCAAAACAGATTTGTGTTTTGTGTAGGCTTACAATGTTGATAAAGAAGTTGAGAATCTCTAGGACAAATGGTGCCATTTATCAATATCTTGCCTATCTTTTGCCCCCAAAACATGTACAGTGAATCCATGCAAATATGTTAACAAACTACACTTTGTCTAGCTGAGGATTAAAAGATTACCAAAACGTCATTGAGTGGTTAGCCTAACACTCGAACCGTATTTGAAGTAAATCCCCAAATCTCTTATCGACAAAATGAATGGGAGATGAGCGCAATTCCAGTGAACTTTACTCTGTATTTGTTAGCTAGCCAACGCTATTCTGTAATGAATATTGGTGTCACAATTTTGTTTTCATTTGTTTCTGCTATTTCACTTTTAGCTGAGGAACTTTTAACTGAATGGCGTAATATCATCAGTTTAGCTTTTGTTTATAATTTTCACTATTCACACTCCTGAAAGACTTTGGATTTAACTTCAGCCATGTCCTCCTAAACGTAGCAGAGTTGAATCTGCCTTCAATAGCGTGATGTTTTCAAGTGACTTTTTCATTTGTTTTTGCCATTGATGTGTTTCTTCTTTGGTTTTCCTTAATTAATTTCACCATCGCTTGAAGTGTCTGTTGTGAAATTTAATTCATAATTTGGTTTTGTTTATCATGTTTTTTTACTGGGAATAAATTCTTAATTTAAACTGATACATCAAACTAAATTGGTAGCCTGTGGTAATTGGATATACACAGGGAGGAACAAAATATATTGAGTAATACACATGACAACTGCCTCGTCACTTAGATTTCCAGTGTGCATGCCAGTTGGGGTCAAAATCAAAGCAGTCAATTCTGAAAGTCATTACCGGTATTAATAAAAATTAAGGTTTTTACAAAATAGCAGGTCACTGGAAAAAATTACCTTTATTTTCTATTTTGTACTTGATGAACTAAATGTTGTTTGACCCCACCCCAGAACTGCTGTCTATGTGTGATGTATTACTACAAGTTATGGCAGTAATAGTGCATACATCGTTAACATCCAACAAAAAGCCTTGATTCCTCCTGATATAAGACATCTACAATATCTGTCTACGGCTTTGCTTTTGAACACTCACACCTCACACACACACAGAGTGAGAACGAATATTATATGTAGCCTTCCTCACTGTTTGATTCAACATAACAGTGGTTATTTAACCCCCCCTCCACCTAGCCCGGGACTATGAGATCCAGAGAGACCGGATCGAGTTAGGACGCTGCATCGGAGAGGGACAGTTTGGAGACGTCCACCAGGGGGTCTACAACAGCCTGGTAAATACAACCGGAAATAAGAAATACTGTTGCAAAACGTAATGAAGCAAACACGTTTTTTTAATTAATGAATACTAAAAAATAAAAACCCACCACTAATAATACATCAAAAAATAGTACAGTAGTGAAAAAATAATTACATATTACCTTAAGACTAAATAGCAATCACTTGTAACTCTGTTATCCTTACATTTTATCTTCAACCGTTTACCCGGGGTTGGGTCGCGGGGGCAGCAGCTCTAACAGGGAACCCCAAACTTCCCTTCCTCTAGCCACATTAACCAGCTCTGACTGGGGGATCCAGTGGAGTTCCCAGGCCAGTGTGGAGATATAAACTCGCCAACTGGTCCTGGGTCTTCCCCGAGGCCTCATCAGCTAGACGTGCCTGGAACACCTCCCTTCCTTACCAGATGCCCGAAGCACCTCAACTGGCTCCTTTCTACGCGAAGAAGCAGTGGCTCTACTCTGAGTTCCTCTCGGATGACTGAGCTTCTCTCCCTATCCCTAAGGGAGACGCCAGCCACCTTCCTGAGAAAAACGATTTTGGCCGCTTGTACACGCAATCTCCTTTTTTCGGTCATAACCCAGCCTTCATGACCATAGGTGAGGGTAGGAACGAAGATTGATCTTCTGACTTTTATTGATGTAAAGCACTTTAAACTGCATTCCTTATATGAAAGGTGCTATATAAATAAAGGTTTATTATTATTATTATTCTGGCTCAGCTCTCTTCATCACAATGGTGCGTTAAAGCGAATGCAACACCACCATCACTGCTCTGATTCTCTGGCCAATCTTACGCTCCATTGTCCCCTCACTCGCAAACAAGACCTCGAAGCACCTAAACACCTTCACTTGGGGTAAGGACTCCTCTACCTGGAGAAGGCACTCCACAGGATTCCTGGTGAGAGTCAACTTTGTGTTCAGTGAACCATTTTTGTGTTGATTTGGACGTATGTTTAGGGTCATTGTCCTGGTGAAAGATCCAATGATGATCCAGATTCAGTTTCCTGGCAGATTTAACAGCGGGGATCAGGTAACCCACCTTAAGTAGTTGTTGCAAAAAACTTGATTTGTGTTTCATCTCACAATAGCAGTCGGTTCCAGTCAAAGTTTCAGTAGCGTTTAGCATACCACAGGCGCTTACGTTTGTGGCGTTATGACAGGAAGTGATTTTTTCTGGCACACCTTCCAAATAATTGGTTGGCATGAAGATATGGTGTCTAATGGTAGTTTTGGAGAATTTGTGACCCCCTGATGCTACTCCTCTGTAACTCTCCAGCAGTGATCTTTGGGGATTCTTTTGCTTCTCTTACCATCCTCCTCACTGTGCATGGTGGCAAAATAAACTTGGGTCCTTCCAGGCATGCTTTCTAATTCTTTAGAATTGCCCTAACAGTAGATAAGGGAATTTTCAGGTGAGCAGCTATATTTTTATAGACATTCCCTGACTAATGAAGCTCAAGACACATTTCTCTCACTTGATTTGTTTGTTATCTGATTTTTCTAATGTTGATGTATCAATAAGGAAATATGGCCTCTGTGTTGCCTCCTCTTTGTACCCCAGTGAAACAGGAAGTCATGGATTACTGCCTGAAAGTTCCAAAACACTATGCTGAACTTAAAACAGTAAAATTTAAATGGAAATATTGCTTCAAACACATGTTGTTCATAAAAATTTCTCAGGCTGCCAATAATCGTGGCCACGTGGTTTTGTTAAAGATAGTTATTTCTTGGTGAAAGATTTTTCACTGAATAAATGTACTTAAATTAAAGGTTTGATGTTTGTAATCTTTTAATTTTGACATTACGCCAATTCACCCAATGATGTATTTTTTACTCATTTTAGTAGGATTGCCAGTTATCGGCACTGTATATCTTGTCTGTCTTTGATTTTAATTTTGTCTCTGACCAGTACATACAATGACCCAGTGCTGTGTATCGTTTCTAACTTTCAGGACAATCCCACTTTAAACGTGGCCATTAAAACATGCAAGAATTGTACTTCAGACAGCGTGAGAGAGAAGTTCCTCCAGGAAGCACGTGAGTGTTCTGACATTTTGTGTCATTTTAATGGGCTTTTGTTTATTAATGCAGCTTCATTGTAATGGGTTTGTGTACACTAGGGCTGTGTCATTGTAATGAGCTTGTGCACAAACTTGCTCTGCCATTATAATGTGCTTGTGTACACTAGTGTTGTGTCATTGTAATGGGCTTGTGTACACTAGTGCTGTGTCATTGTAATGGGTTTGTGTACACTAGTGCTGTGTCATTGTAATGGGTTTGTGTACACTAGGGCTGTGTCATTGTAATGAGCTTGTGCACAAACTTGCTCTGCCATTATAATGTGCTTGTGTACACTAGTGTTGTGTCATTGTAATGGGTTTGTGTACAGTAGTGCTGTGCCAATGTAACATGCTTGTTTGAACTAGTACTGTGTCATTTTAATGGGCTTGTGTACACTACTGATGTGTCATTGTAATGGGCTTGTCTACATGAGTACTGTGTCATTGTAATGGGCTTGTGTACACTAGTGATGTGTCATTTTATTAGGCTTGTCTACACTAGTGATGTGTCATTTTATTAGGCTTGTCTACACGAGTACTGTGCCATTTTAATGGGCTCGTGTACACTAGTGCTGTCATTTTAATGGACTTGTGTAAACTAGTGCTGTGTCATTTTAATGGGCTTGTGTACACTAGTGCTGTGTCATTGTAATGGGCTTGACTAATGAAGCTGCTGCTGCTTGTTGCCATGGACACACAGGTTACTTAGCCTGAATAGGTCACAGGAAGTACAAACTGTAGTAGGGAGTATCTTATTTAGGAAGCTGCTCACATTGCCTCTTCACATTCCCTATCATATACAACAACACGTAGCTGGAGCCAGTTGAAAAACACCAATAACATTAACTGTACTGGGTGAAGTGCTGTTTCTACCAGTTATATTGTCTTTACATAGCCTTCAATTAGATGTACGGCATCTGTCTATGTGCATTCTGAACTGTTCACGAAACCCTCCCTGGTCCTCTGTGTTCTCAGTGACCATGCGTCAGTTCGACCACCCCCACATTGTGAAGCTGATCGGGGTGATCACAGAGAACCCTGTGTGGATCATTATGGAGCTGTGCACCCTGGGAGAGGTGAGCCAGGCGTTAGTGGTACCCAGTTCATAAACAGATGTGCTAAGGAGTGTATGCAGGTATTATTGTTCTGTCATTGTAATGAGTGGGAGAATGCAAGAACATGTTTGGTAACAGACCAACATTTCCTTTGAAATACTTCCTGTCACGCATCTGTCATCTATCCATCATGGTAATGAGGCAGGGAACCAGTCATGCAGGTGATCATATTGATTGATTGATTCTCTCCTTGCGTTCTCCTTTTGTCTAGTTGAGGTCGTTTCTACAAGTCAGGAAGTACAATCTGGACTTGTCCACGTTGATACTATTTGCCCACCAGCTCAGCACAGCCTTAGCCTACCTGGAGAGCAAACGCTTCGTCCACAGGTAACAACAGCATGATTGCAACGCCACAAAGATAATACACAGCGTAGCCATGTAATGTTTTTTCAATTTCCATATTTTGTTTGCTACACGGTCAGTATAAGTTTAGTAAAACACACAACTGTTTCTATAAACTCCTTAGTGTTTTCTGAATTCCTAGAGCTGGTGTTTGTCAATGTGTTTCTCTTTAGGGACATTGCTGCCCGGAACGTGCTGGTGTCTTCCACAGACTGTGTGATGCTGGGAGACTTTGGTCTGTCTCGCTACATGGAGGACAGTTCCTACTACAAAGGTACAAACATACTGGCTGATGTTTCAGCACCACCTGGTGGCTGTCAAAGCCATTGCAGATAACAAGCTTTCGAGCAAGGGTGACCTTTTCTTTAGATTCACCAACGCACTGTAACATTCCATTAATTTGTGTTAGGGGGTGAATTTCAGGTATTTTTTATTGAGCACAGGAAAAATACAGGCACAAAATATCCATCTTATTGTTTGCTTTCTAGTTTGTAAAATGTTGATGTTGCTATGCAAATGTTGTCTTCCGAATTATTTGGGTTGATGCTTTCAACCCCTGGATCCAATTTAACATTTACTAGTTCTAAAACACAGTGTTTGTCATTTATTTTGTAGTTTAACAAATTTCTATAGTGCCAGTTTAAGAACACTAGGATTTTCAGCTCTCAATGGGAACGCAAACTGAACGACACACACAGCAGCGTGGAGCTAAATAAGTCACGCACAGTCACACCGCTTTGGAGATGACATGAGGACTTTGTTTTATTCTCTGTTGCCATTTCAGCTTCCAAAGGTAAACTTCCAATCAAATGGATGGCTCCAGAATCGATCAACTTCAGACGCTTTACCTCCGCCAGTGATGTGTGGATGTTCGGTGAGATTGGCACCAACTAAATATCTGTCATGGAGAAATCAACGTGTGTGTGTGTGTGTGTGTGTGTGTGTGTGTGTGTGTTCATCTGCAGATGTGTGTATTATATAGTGTGTGTATAACTGTGTGTTCATCTGCAGGTGTGTGTGTATGGGAGATTCTGATGTATGGCATTAAGCCGTTCCAGGGGGTGAAGAACAATGATGTAATTGGCCGGATAGAGAACGGAGAGCGACTGGCCATGCCCCACAACTGCCCTCCCACCCTGTACAGCCTGATGACCAAGTGCTGGGCCTACGACCCCAGCAAGAGACCCCGTTTCACTGAGCTCAAAACCCAGCTTAGGTCAGTACATAAAAGAAACTCTGATCTAGGAGCAGTTTCGTGTTTTAGATCAGTTCTGTGGTGAGAATAACATGGATATTTCTCAGAAGTTGCTTTGCATCTGCTAAATTAATAAAAGTGTGACATTGAAATGTAAGTGATTCAGCAGAAACACTTCACCGGTGACTCTGTACATCTTTGCTTTGTTAGGTTGGCCTTTAGTGTGTTCTGTGTACCCGTTATGCTTGAAATAAGTATGGGGCATTAAAACCCATTTGGTGATATTTACAACTACAAACTGGATGAATTTTCCAGACTACCAGAGTTCAACTTTGTCACACAATTTCTGTTTTGGTCCAATGGTTACCATGACTCCCCATCTGTAACAGGGAAATGAACCTGCAGAAACTGTGTTTGGAAGCACTGGCATCTGGTTCATCTACCCATCTCCGGTGCCACTCGTGTCGATATTATGTCGCTGAGTCAACTTTTAAGTAGCCTTTTCTTAACAGTAACATATTTAGCAGATGAAAAACAGACCTGGGATTAGTCTAGAGGAAATTCATCATTTATGCCTGGCAGGTAGAACTCATGCCAGCAATCTTCTTTTCATAACTCAGAAAGTGATGTTTGACATTGCTACACTAGAGGGCACTGTTTCCTTTATTACGGTAGTTTTACTCCAATGAGTTCAAACAAAACAAATTTCAGCTGCTTACATTTCAGTCCACAAGAGGTGACAACGTTCGGCCATGTTACCAGGAGAGGCAATCCGTTGTCTGGACAGAGTGCACGGCTAAGTGGCCTGTCTCTGTTATATCCAGCATGGATGGATCAGGTGTGATGAGTGCAGTAGGTCTGAGGTGTTGTGAAAGCCACTGTTGGCCTGAAGGCTATTTGCCCATAGTGGGTTAGGTGATTATCTGTTCATCCTTTGAGCTTTTGTTTGTGACAATGGCTGTCTGTCTAGTAGAGATGCGCGGCTGGGCTATTATTTCATCCGCAACCGCATCACAAAACTCATCATCCGTCAGCCATCCATCTGCACCAACGTTTTTGACACATTTTCAAAGCCGCACCCACCCGCCATCCGCTGGTAACAATATTTAACAATGTATATATTTTTTCAGTTTGTTGGTTCAACTGCCATTTGCCCAAATTTAATTAAACTATTAGTTTTTGTCACGTCATCTACCCGATCCGCAGCTGTAACCGCAAACCGCGCATCTCTACTATCTAGCCAACCACTGATGAAGTTGTGGGAACCAGGGTTATTATCGTAAAATAAATCTAAGACTGAAACTATCAATGAAAAATAGATTTTCACAAATCTAACTGGAACTAGAAACGTTGGGTACAAAACTACCTTTTACAACGGTTAAATATTTTCATTTCTTTTTGTGGTTACATTTGGCGAAATGAATGTACAAAATAATTCACATACAACGTAATTGTCTTCCATACATATTGTTGGTTGTTCACAGTCAGCAGTTGTGCAGATAATTAAAAAATTCTCTGTTTTGACACGCAAACAGAGGGCAATACTAGCGTGGATATAGCTGTGACCAGATATCAGATTTCCCTTTCTGCAATTTTTGTTTGACAACAGGAACTAGAGGTTTAATGTGTCATTGGTCCCATATATATTGATTCTAAATAATGTTAGTAATACCAGTAACCCACCTCCACCTTGCTTGTTTCTGAGTGGAGCTCTGTGCCCCCTACTGATCCAGCCACGGGCCCGTCCATCTGGTCCGTCAAGAGTCACACTCGTCTCATCAGTCCATAAAACATTTTGAAAAATCTGTCTTCAGATATTTCTTGGCCCAGTCTTGACATTTCAACTTGTATCTTGTTCAGTGGTGGTCGGGTTTCAGCCTCCCTCATCTTGGCCATCTATCTGAGCACTGAACACCTTGTTCTTCTGGGCACTCCAGGTAGGTTGCAGTTCTGGAATAGGACAGCACTGGAGGATAATGGGTTCCTGGTAGCTTCACAAATCTTAGGCAGTTCATTTGCATCTTTTTTCCTTAACACGTTTCTTGCGAACCTGTTGACTATTTGAAACAAAACATTTGATGGTTTTGTGATCACACCTCAATATCTTAGCAATTTCAAGAGTGCTGCATCCCTCTGACAGACTTTTTACAATTTTTGACTTTTCTGAGTCAGTTAAATCTCGTTTGACCGATTTTGCCTGAGGAACAGAAGCTTCTAATTATGCACACCTTGATATAGCATGAAATGTCCTTAGGCCACACCCTCCCTCATTACACAAATACAAATCACCTGATATATTTAAATCCAATAAGCATTCCAGTTTATACAGCTTGGAACATATGCATAATAATGATATGGTCAAAATACTGACTTGCCTAATAATTGTGTACACAATGTAAATTTTACTTTGAAATCTAATAGAAATCACTCATTTCAAAACACAACTATAGCATAATAACCCTGGTGTGAGAACATGTCTGTCTGTGGATAAATATGTGAAGGGTGTGATAACCTGTCTGTCTCTCAATAGGAATAGCTGTAGGGAAGAGAGACAGTTTCTTTTCCTTTTAACTTTTTAACAGAGTGAGCTGTGTGACTCATATGTCCCTACATCACTGTGTGTGTGTGCTGGTTGAGCGTGTTCTTGTAGTGTTTTTGAAAACCAGAATGCCTAAAATGTCCTCAATTGTAGTAAAACATTGCATTCAAGTCATGACGTTTTGTCTGGTACTCACTTGTGGAATATTTACGGCTTAGAATTTGTTATTATTATGGTTAGGATCAGGAATTAAGTTTAGGGTTTAGGATTATGTTTAGGGATGTGATTAAAGATGTATGGCCCCTGTGTATGCTGTTAGCGTGGCTGGTCATTCCCCATTTCCATTTGTTTGGTGAACTCGTAAAACCAACTATTGTCAGTAGCCCATAGTAACAAACACTGTTACTACAGTAAAACACAGCGTTACCATAGTAACACACATCGTTAAGTCAAATATGCACAGGGAGACTAGACACACAAGGCAGTATGAACCCCCCCAACACACACAAACACACCAGTGACAGTCCAAGTTCTACTACTCCTTGGGAATCGCAGGCATTTAGTGTGTCTGAGAGGAGGCATTACGATCGTCTTCATTCCATCCTGGAGTCTTATTTATTAGGGAACGGACGGAAGCGAAGCGTTCCACACCATTCTGCCCGGTCATTTCAGGCCATTGGTGGATAACGTCTGGCCAGGGGCCAGGGACAACAGGCTTCCCAGAGCCAGGGGAGGAAGGAGGGGGAGGCTTGGAGAGGTGGAGGGTGTGAGCAGAGGGGGGCTGGCAGATTAAAGTGAAGCAGTGCAGGCTGCAGCTAGACTCTCTCACTCAACACACGGCTGCAGGCTCTGTACGCTACAATGGCTTTGTTTTGTGTTTGGATGCTAGTGGGCTTCGGAGGCTTCACGTGGACATACCAGAGGTTTCTGTGAGGTAAATTGGATGGAGGTTGATGGATGATCTGATTGGGACGTTCAAGGATTCAGGAATGGGTTTGGAAACCTAGAACCTAACACCTAACACTGGAGACCTTACGGGTTTATTGTGTTCCATCTACAATGTAGCTCCTCTTTGATAGCAGTATTTTATTTTAAGACACCTGACTGAGATGTATTTGTTGTGTGTTTTGATATTGTGTGTGTGTGTGTGTGTGTGTGTGTGTGTGTGTGTGTGTGTGTGTGTGTGTGTGTGTGTGTAGTACCATCCTGGAGGAGGAGAAGGCCCAGCAGGAGGAGAGGTTGAGGGTGGAGATGAGACGGCAGGTCACAGTGTCCTGGGACAGCGGAGGCTCTGACGAAGCCCCCCCTAAGGTAAGAACCTAATCCTAACCCCCTAAAGTAAGAACCTTATCCTAACCCCCTAAAGTAAGAACCTTATCCTAACCCCCTAAAGTAAGAACCTTATCCTAACCCCCTAAAGTAAGAACCTTATCCTAACCCCCTAAAGTAAGAACCTTATCCTAACCCCCTAAAGTAAGAACCTAATCCTATCCCCCTAAAGTAAGAACCTTATCCTAACCCCCTAAAGTAAGAACCT
>JACXGM010002755.1:0-45191 GCA_016801145.1 Umbra pygmaea | reverse complement strand
GGTCTGACCTATGCCTTGTATTGGATTATTCTGCCTCTGGATTTCCCTATTGTGCCTTAGCCATATATTAGCTATTCCGGTTTGACCTCTGCATTGTTCTTTGAGTATTCTGCCTGTGGATTTCCCTATGTGTACATTTGCCATATTTGGCTATTCCGGTCTGACCTTTGCCTGAATTTGGATTATTCTTTGCCTGTTCATTGGACAGTCATTTCTTATCCAATAAATAACATTGTTCTCTTTTACTACTTGAGTATTCATTACAAGTACAGGCCTGGCAGAGCATCACCAGGGAAGATACCAGTATGCAGCGTCTGGTGATGTCGATGCATCCCAGACTTCAAGCAATCATTTCTATATGGTTCATCGATGTATATGAATGTACCTTCAAATTAAAGCTTTCAGTCTGCACTTCAACCTCATTGTTATTGTAGCCTTTCAAACACAAATTACTAAAGTACAGGAAGAAAAATAACAAAACATTGGTCACTGTCCAATAACTTATGCTGCTCAATGTACATACATTGATTGGTCTCATTTTTGGTCCAGCACAGCAACGTCTCCACATGGTTTGAATTTCCACCTTCCGTTATAGTGGCATGGTGCTGGTCACCAGTGGATTAGTAACGTAACTCACCTAGAGACCCCGTTTCCATTCCCCACACAAATAGAGAGACATGGACAGATTAGTTTCTACATTAGAGGCATTTAATATATCTAAACACACACACTATGGAATCATTGGCAAGAAATTGACAATGGAAACATCCAAGGACTCATTCCGTTCCTCTCGATTAAATTATGTGTCAAGGAGAAACGGTCAGAAATGATCTGGTAACCGCACACTGTCTCCTCAGATTTACTCGGTGGCGTCTCTGATATTCCTTTAAGTCAATAACAAGATGATAAAATCAAGTCAAATATCTTTTCAAGCTCTGTATACATTCTCTTTAGACACTTTGAGAAGTTAATTTCCGCAACCTTTCTGTGAGTGCATATCATTGAATCATTGCGGTTTGAGCCTTGATACAATTCCGAGGCAAGACAAAGGCACTTCAAACCTTCCCTCATCCAGTGTCTTCTGTGAAAAACCAGAGGTCATAAAACTGACTGGCCTGCGTTGTTCCAGAAGGGTTTTCATGTGGCCCTGCTGGTTGAGACGACTCTCGCGGTCGTCTCTGCAGCTTATTACCTCATGTCCTTTGCAGTGCAAACTCTCCGCCAGGGGAGACATTAAATCAAAGCCTGTAATTTAACCTCGGGAGTCGATCTGCCTGAGCACATGATGTTTTACGTACAAGCTGGCTGAGGAGTTGTAGAGGCGTTGAAGACGCATAGCTGAGGTAATATGTAGCAGTGTGAGCCAGGGCTTTTGGACTTCTGCACTAAATAAACCAGACTGCACACAGATTATCATATCCTGTGGAGCTGAAACCTCCATACTGCTCTGTAGCTTACACAACCTTAATTTACCGAACAGACTGGGCCTGTGCCTCCAAAACCAGCACAGAGAATCCTTATAGTATAGCGACGGAGGGAGAATATATCCAGAAGGGTGAAAAACAGAAGAAGAAGGAAAAAACAGCAACAGATGATGCCTTTCTGTGTTTTAGAAGTCAGGGCGTTGCGTAGCTACGTGATGTATTCAGCGAGCACTCATTGACTAGGCTTAATAACAGCTCCATTGTGGACTGATGAAATCAAAAGAGAACTAGCTGGACATTATGGATGAACCCGTTTACTGTGGAGATCAGGAACATTCAGTCTTGTTTTATGACCGGGGCATCGTTCAATGGTGTTGTCATAGCAATCTGCTTGTTAATGAAATGCAACACAGCAACAAACTGAAATATGTTTGTCAGATGCCCAGATGTGACTTTGACCAAATGTGTCTAATAGAACCCTTTGAGCCGTTATTCCCTATCTATGTGTGTTATAGAGAGAGTGATACAATCTGCTGTTTGGAGCTAGAATGGCCCAGAGCACAGACAGTTAGTAAGCCAGGACCACGTTCATGGGTCTCCTCAGGTAACACTACACAGGAAAGGAAAAACGTTAGCCGCAATGCATTTGTTTCCATTACCCCTGAAGAAAAACGGATTATGCCAGTACCAGTAGGCCAGCCTGGGAAGGTTTCTGGTCATTTGTAACAGACCACAAATTATTGAATAGGCAACACAATTGCACAGAGACGGAAACAATTTCTGGAACAAGCATTGCGTCATGTAACCTTTTGCATGTGCAGATAGTTAAAAGCTTTCCAGGGTCAAACCCTTTGAACACAGTATTGACATCTATTTGGCTTAGGGGAAATCTCAAATTAAAAAGATGCCAGTCATTAGCAAGAGAATATTTGCTCCCCTTTGTGGCTGAAAGCTGGTTCTCTGTGCTGTTGTTGAGATCTTAACTGACATTGCTTTGCTTTAATTTCACTTCCTATATTTGCTAAACAGAAAACATATTAAATACGGAATTCCAGTGAAATGTAAGACTTTCTGGAATTTAGGCTTGATTTTAACTAGCACCTGAATATGTGCCACCTCAGCGGCTTAGCTGCAGCTCTATCAGTACATGGCTATACGATTCCCTCTCTCAGATAGTCCAGCCATGTCAGGACAAAACCACTTTCAACCAACTCCAAGTAAAACGTCAATCTTTTGTTACAAAATGTCAGCATGAGAAAGTCCCCAAATGTCCCCAGTCAGAAACTAGTCAATGTTGAGGTTTTTAAACATTAAGAGGATCAACCTAGAGTAGATCCGAAATCCTGCTTTATTTCTCTGTTATGGCAGCAACTGATTTAAAACAGGTGTTGGACTCTGCCCTGTGAATCTTGGCACCGGTGAAGTGTCAGCCCCTTATAGAGTTCCCTGGCAACCCAAACTCATTGCTTAAGCCAAACGCTACGCCATGGACCTTAACGAATGATGGAGTGGTAGAAATATTTCGATGGGAGTCATCAGGAACATTTACTGGGGAAGGAAAGCACTGTCTGTTTAAAGGTGGGGCAATGGCTGTGCTCCTATGGTGTTTTAAGACTTTACTCACATGATCTCCAGGCTGAGGCCTCATGAGAGAAACCTGGTCATAACCTCGACGAAATAGTGCCCAAATGGCATCCAGTTTACCCTGTAGACAAGAGTGAGGAATGAATACCCTCTAGCAAACTACCGGTATGCATGACCTGTATGTGCTTTCAACTTACACAGTAACCTATTATACATTTTCTATAAGGAGAGTGTGTACATACTCCTCTCAAAGGAAGCAAAAAGTAGTGTTTTCACCTGTATGGGCGTGTACCACTTCCTGTCCGCTGCAGGCTTCCTGTTGTGGGCCTTTTTGGGCTTGGGCTCATAGGGTTCATACTCTTGCTCAGGCATTTTCACCACAGCATTCTTTGGTTTCTCCAGTTTAGCCCCCTCCTCAGTTGAACCCTTTCCTCCCCAGCGTACCTGTTGGCGTGGACCAAAGGAGAGTTACGACGATCTACTGGATGTCTAGATGGGGCTACATACGACACACAGACAGTGATGTACCGTCTGGGATTTAATTCTTTCCAACTTGTGGTTGTGAGGAGATAATGACTGCAGGATAAAGTCTGAAATTGCTGTTTGGGTGTGTAACTAATAGAGGTCTCCGGAGGACTGAACTGGTAGAAAATGTACTTCTCTCATCGACGTCATTAAAACTTTCAGTTTACAAATATTTTTTAGAATGTAAACATTTCACAATTTGATGACCTTTTTTCTGTTGAAAAAGCTTTTTTCACTTCCATCGGTGCCAATGGAGGCACGGTCAAGATTTTGTTGTGAACATTTACTGGTCTGTCAGTATAACAGTGTTCTTCGTTATTTAACACTTAGGAATCCTTATTGTTTCCTGGTTCAACACAATGGACAGACTGGGTCAACCAAGGTTCCCTGTGTAATTTCCTGGTTGAACATTTTTTCTTTTGTTTTTTGTGAGTAAACAAGCATTAGCTATTTTTGGGAATCATTGTTCAATCTGAAGGTTTCACACAGCTTTTTAAATCTGGTGGACAACAGTGCTCAAGAACAAGTTAGATGAGGGGGAGTTATTTTGAAGGTGAACTGATATTGCAGGAGTTCACTGAGCTTCCACCTGAGGAAAACATCTTACACATCACTCGATATACTGTCTGATTCCAGCCAATTACTTTTCTACTGAAACTGAGCATTTGGAGATGCCATTTATACTCTTGCCTGTGGTGTCAATAATGCAATTTTGGTAAAAATACACAGAACAGACCTCCCTCTATGGTATGGTGTCATTAACGTTAAAGCTGAACCCTGTAACTTCCAAGATCTGGAAATACTCAGGCTCACTTTCCCAGAAAAATCAACCGTCACTTGTGTGTCATAATTTTACTGTTGAAGCCTCCCTGCACAATATGTTTACTTTTATTTTCTTATTTTTCACTTATTGTTATTGAAAAGTTTCGCTTTTATAATATGTAATATGCTTAAAAAACACTGAAAGAATGTTTCCGTGCAATTCCTACATTTTTCAGACTGTCTTAGGCTTTGACTTCATACATCAAACGCTTCACTTCCTGTACAAGATGAGCTTCTTCCTGCCAACATTTTTCCCGACCAATGATTTGTATAGCAGCAGGGCACAGCATAGAACTTCTCTGTTTTTGTGAATGGGGCCATCTCCTATTCTAGGAACTCATTCCACGAGCAAGGCTAATAGAATAACAACTAATAATACAAAACATTCTACGTAGTTCAGGTTTAAGAGCTGGTTAGATCCACCTCACCTCCATTCTTTTGATACCGCCAACTCCTCTTCCTCCATAATATGATGCATCAACTGTGGGCCACTTTTTCTTGGGCATGCCATCTTCATCATCTGATTCCTGACAGAAAATAAGACAGCACATAAATTATTTTTAAGTTGGTGGTAGATCGTTTTAAACACAACTGAATTTAATGTGTTTAAAAATATATTTTTTCTCCCAGTCATGCTTCTGTGGCATATGGGCCACAATCGTAAACCATCTCCAAAAAGCAGTTTATCCTACTTGTGTGAAATTCAATACAAGACAGCTTCATAGAGAACAAAATAAATAGTTCATTCAAAATGACTGATTTAATTGAGACATGAAAAGTAAAGGACAAAATAGAGAAGAAAAGTGATGTTACACGTAGATTTGTAAAAGCCTGGCAAAGTCTAAAAATGCTGACGACTACTAATCATGGATTAACATCCATCACTGCCTCAACATGCTGAATACGTTTAAAACATGGAACATAAAAGAACATGGCGATAATGTGTTAGGCTTGTTATGCATCAGAAGTCCATAGAATACAGCTACAAAGCTTTAATCCATCTATGGAAAATGTGACAATGACAATATTTTGGATCAGCCTCTCTGGCCTGGCCTTAAAAAAGGAAAAGGTGCTGCCCAGTACGGCTTTCTGATCCACAAATGGGTCTTTTGATCAAATACATTAGTTATCTTCACAACATTCTGTTTTTCAGAGAT
Source organism: Umbra pygmaea (assembly GCA_016801145.1). NCBI lineage: Eukaryota > Metazoa > Chordata > Actinopteri > Esociformes > Umbridae > Umbra > Umbra pygmaea. The sequence continues at coordinate 39,679 of JACXGM010002755.1, read as the reverse complement.
GATTGAAATGAATAACAAATGACATCAAAATAAGGCTGCCTGCATAGTCTGCCAAAAAACCTCTGAGTTATGGTGGAGTGTGTGTGTGTGTGTGTGCGTGTGCGTGCATGCGTGCATGCGTGTGTGTGTGTGTGTGTGTATGTGTGTGTGTGTGTGTGTGCGTGTGTGTAGTCTTTGATCTGTATGTATGTATGCTCCTAGAGAAGATTTAAAGGCTGACTTACTGGCTCTGGAGGTGGGGGTGGAGGAGGCTCTTTGATCACCTAGACGGCAAGTTCAAATGGGACAGGCCACATTAATATCCAGTGTGAATACTGTACAGTGGAAACACCAGGTGTTTTACATCCTGTTCAACAGATGCAAACCTATCCCAACTATCAACGTAATCAATAGAATATTAAAGTAATAAATAGTAAATTAAAGTAATGTATAGTATACTAAAGTAATGTATAGTATACTAAAGTAATGTATAGTATATTTATGTAATGTATAGTATATTGCATTCTGGTAACATCCCACACACCCTTTCTAAACAATTACAACATATTTCTAAATACATCAAACAAGGCTGTTCAAAGTATAATTGCATAATTAATTCCTTTATAGTTCAGTGTCTAACATGTGGTCCATGGATGCAGGTTTTAGTAGAGGGTTAGCCTTACCACCGTGCAACACAGAGGCCAAAACCACCACATGAACAGTATGGCCATCAACAGGAACAGAACCAGGAGGGTGATGAGAAGAATGGTGCCATCAAACTGACAAGAAAGACCAACACAGAGCCAACACAGTTAGGGCCCTTAGATACACAGACCATGTAGATGAACACAGAGCCAACACTTTTAGGGCCCTCTGATATACAGACCAGGTAGATGAACACAGAGCCAACACTGTTAGAGCACTCAGATACACAGACCATGTAGATGAACACAGAGACTTCACTGTTAGGGCCCTCTGATATACAGACCAGGTAGATGAACACAGAAACTTCACTGTTAGGGCCCTCTGATATACAGACCAGGTAGATGAACACAGAGACTTCACTGTTAGGGCCCTTAGATACACAGTGAATTTTAATATTTCTTGCCTAAATCATTAAAAACAAGTCAATGCATTTCGGCCATTGAGGCCTTCCTCAGGGCAAATCTAAAATGTTTGCCATTAATCTGTATCTTATAGCTTATTGGCTAGTAGTCATGTGATCAATAGATGTAGTCAGATGGTGGGTGTGAACAAATATAATCACATGACAAACTATTTAATGCATTAAGCCAGTCAAAGAGTAAGGACAAATCTCTTTCCTTTATCTGGGCACAATAGCACGCAATAGTGATACTGATATTAATATCATACGACAAAACAACCACACAGATGCAAGCACAAGGGAAAAGGGACACGCCAGGAAAACAACACCTAATGACATTTACAAAATCACTCATATATTTAAACAATCAGGGATGAACCAATCTAGAAGATCAAAGATAAGGCAAGAAGTCAAGTTCATTATTCAAACCTGGATACTGCATAGCTTTTAACGTATAGATCCAGAATGACTCTCTTTGTAAGAGCCTTTTTAATCTGTCCCCGCCCCTTATTGAATTCTATGTTCTATACCCGATACGTTTAGTGATTCAACACCACCATGGTTGGCCTCTTTGTAATGAAGAGCCATGCCATATTGGGGATTGTTAGCTCTTATAGCATGTTTATGTTTAGCTAGTCTTGTCTTCAATTTTCAATTAGTTCTCCCTATATAAAAGCAGCCACATGGGCATTCAAGTCGTGAATCACATATGGGGTATTACAATTGATGAATGACTTAATGTTATGTTTCTGACCTGATATTACGTCACGTCAGTAAAGTGATTAGTATTCATTGTATTATCACAATAAAAACATGAATGAAGCACACAGCACTTACACACTCTGTGGTTGTGATGTGAACAGAGCTAGTGATGAACGACAGACCTTCATTCATGCTCACTTGCAGATAAACAACCCTGAAACACAAAAACCACAGAGGTTGGTAAATCATTATAGATGTGTGCAGATTAGGCTGGTTAACATAGAAATTAAATCTATAGAAGTGCCATTCCAATGCAAATAAATATAGCTACATGGTCAGAGCGGCAGCCATTTTTACGCGTACCATTCTAGTGCAAAGATCTAGAGCCCTACTTCCGCATTAAATCGATTTGCGTGTTGTTACCATGACAACTAACGACAGTTGCCATTTTTTTGTGTACTAATCGAATGACCATGCCAAACGTATTAATAAGGCTTCTATAGATTAATTTCTAGGCTGGTTAACCTCTCAAGGATCCAGCCCTGAAATTCAATTTCCACCTAAAAACATACCCAAATGTAACCTCTTGTTATATTGGACCTGTATGGAGATACATACTGTATGCTTGATATTTTTTTAAAGGAAAAACTTGTGGATATGTCAAAATAATTTACAATAAGTGTACACAGTGAATCAAGATGAAAGAAAGAATATACATACGTTTTTTGTGATCACCTGATCAACATCTCTGAAACGACTGCTAGTCTTGTTTTTTTTTGGTGCAAAACAATTCTACACATGTGACCTCAGGTATTCAGAAAAACCTTGATGATAAAAAGAGACATTGAATTCCTGAATTTTTGTTTTGCAAAGCATGTAGAATGCTCTCAAGGGGATGCGAGGTAAGTCATTTTGACTGATAAGCTTTATCAGTTTTTGGACAGACTGGGCTGTTTGCCGCAAGTGCGTAGTAACGGGGGGCGGGTGGGACATGCCCCCCCATGTTACAGACAGGCAATGTGGTCCCCCCCAATAATAGGAACAATTTGTGAAAAATATATGGTGTGCCCCCCCAATATCAAAATCATTCCTACTACGCCCTTGGTCTACTGAGTATTATGAGCGTTAGGTTAATGTGCTTGCATTCCGCTGTGCCAGCAAACAGCTACAGTATGTAGACTATTTTACAGCTTAACCCTGAGGGAAGTAATGATCAGAGCAAAAATATGGCCAGCCTGATTTAGTCCATTGTGGGAAGGTTAATATATTTGACCATGAGGTGCTAACTGAAGAGAAAAAGACTGGGGAAAAGGGAGATATTTGGAAGACAAAAACTGGCCGTCGCAAACTTGAGGATGTTCAGGGAAAAGGTTTCAGAGGAAAGAGGAAGCCCCAGTCAGGCTTGAGTGTTGTCAGACATCTGTAAAGCAGGCAGATGAAAGGGCAGACACTAGGCAGACGTCGGACTGCTTTGATCAGAGCTGCTGTGAAAGGTGAGGGAGTGACTACTGGTGGGAATGGGGGGGCAGTGGTCAGCTATGAACCAGGAGGAGAGACAGGAGAGGGGAGGGGAAAGTAGGCGTGGCCGAGATTTAGGGGTGATAGCTGGAGAAAACAGGGATAGGGGTGGAGGAATATGGGGACAATGACGTGTAGAGGTAAAGAGGAGTGAGTGGGAGAGTGGGAGCCAAGACTAGGTAAGTATGTAGTATACCAACGTATTCTCATGGCAAGATGTGGGAAGTTTTTTTTAACATATTGAATCTTCGTTCTACCAGAACACTTCCAAGAATAGACCAATCATTAACAATTGAATGTACTTGGGGAACATTTAATTCAGGGATAATATGCTAGGTTAGTGAGGTTAAGGTTAGGGTAAGGTTAAGGTAAACCAACTTTTTTACGTTCCGTAAACGTACGAGGCATACGTTTTCTTGCCTTCGGAAACGTACATATGGACGTGTTTTTTTCTACGATTTCATATGATTTTGTACATATCGCCATGAGAACAGCCTTAGTATACTGTTTATGTCTCTCTATTGAGTCCAGATTTAAAATTTCACCCAGAACAATCCAGGTCAGAAAGTCCTCAAGAGTGTAATTCTTAAAATGTTTCTGCTGTCTAACTCTTCGATTTATGACCCGATGAACTTTACAAATAGTCCGTAGTGATCTGTTGTTATTGGAGCTACAACTCTGAGGGCTTATTCAGGAAAGGGCCAATCGTTTGTTTGGATATTGAGCAAATGTAACACAGTCCTCATTATGAAAACCCGGGGTTCAGAGTGATCTCATTATCCCAATGAGGAGTGGAATGTGGCCCTGACACGGATCATAAAGACAGCATAATGTATAGCAGCCTTCTTTTGGTTCTCTTTTGCTCTGTGTGTTTGTGTGTGACAGACAGCCAGAGCCTGATCTTCTGCACAACACTTCCATCGACGGCGCTTAAAGAAATCTGACCATATTAAAACCGATTGATAGAAAGATACTTACTTCCCAACTTCTTCGATAACTGGAGCTGTACAGAGCAGGTAAGTGTCTTCGATAGCCACAGGCTTCTCATCTAGGGGAATGAGCCAAATGTGTGTGTTATTGCAGTTATCTGGACTAGATTTGGTTTATTCGATCACCCTCCAACTCCAGCCTCCTAAGATCAATGAAATGTAAACGCATACAGGTACTCACTGATGGTGACCGTGTCATTGACTTTAAAGCTGCACAACACCTGATCAGTGTTCCTGGCATGAAGAAAGCCGTTGCCTCTCACCACCACTTGAAAGCTTTCTGCAAACCGGAGACAATTTCTTTAGTACGCACTACATCCATTCGTCGTCACATTCGAAGCGTGCACAAATAGGTCGGACTGCATATACACAACATTGGTTGAATACAATGCAGTAAACATGCTCAGGCTACACAGGTCGTGTGGAACTTGTCTCTTTCAATTGGGAAACATGTCCTTTATAAATTCGTTTGGCAGGCCAGCATAAACTAAACATGGACATTCCATTTAGAGATGATCACAACATCGTCTCCTCTGGGATTCCTGTCTGGTTTGGTCATTAGCGGGAGTGGGCTGTGGTCATTATACTGAAACAGGAACGAGCTTTATGCATTAGTCTGACAACAACCGATCGTTTTTTGGTCTCCCTAGCAAAAGGTTTTGCTACGGTGTGGCTTAATGGACATGAGTCGGCCGAGGCCCAGTCAGTGACCCCACCTTAGCACCTTAATGAAATAAGCAAAGCTCTTAGGCAATGACAGGAAACTAGCATTGACTGGATTTGATCTACTTGGTTCCTGAAGCCAGCCCACCTCCTGCACAAACACTGGACGGCTCAGCAGCTAAGATCTCGATGCAGGACTTCTTTATGATCTGAAAGAGTAGAAGGAGAACATTAATTAGGTGTTAGTTAAACGACTCATATTTTCTCATGCTGTGTCAGAACAAAAGGCATATTTGAGAATAAGGTATGTTTTGTTTTGTATCTACCCTGTGAAGGGTTTATTTACCGAGTCGATCACTCCTCGCAGGGCTACGAACCCGCCCATCACAGGAAACACATGCTCAATGGTGTCTGCTATTGTAGCCAGCTATATGGGGAGGAGAGAATAGCAGGTTTATTTACACAAGCCACTGCTTCCTCTTGGATCTCCGGGAAACAAACACACATTATATACATCATGACCCATTCATGTCAACAAAAACATACAGAGAACAAATACGATCCCTACAAAAGGACATGGTACCTCTATAGCTCTTTCAAACTCTAAGTGAGCAGATCTGGGAAAAATGGTAAAGTACATGAATGGCACACAAAACAACACCAGGTAGCATCTCAACCCTCAACATTAAACAGATGCTGCCTTGCAGGACAAATTACGTCATGATAGTCAGTGGTTCAAGCCTGATAATGGGTTTTCCGACTTTACAGTGAACTTCAGCACGGGCAGTGCAAATTGGCATAGTGCTGCATGGGATTTGAGATAGATAAATCACATTATTTACTTTGCCACGTCGATCTCCAGTGACCTCGTTTGCAGATCAGGCACCTGTAAGTTCAATCGCGGAAGTATAGTTGGTGAGCGTAATCATCCCGTACATGATCTGACTGGGACACATACGTTTTTTTTGTGATTTATGGTAAGGGCGGGTTGTAACACTGGTGTCCTGCCTATCCTGGCCCCATTTCCAGTATGGCCACTTCATAATTACATGATGAATTAATATTTTAGTATATACCACTCCTTGCCTCTCCAACACATAGCTCATGAGCGTTCTGGCAGGAAGTGATGAAATAGATATACTATACTATATTAGGTTAGTAATAATAGCACATATTCTAATAACTGTAGTTAAAGAATATTAAGACTGCATGTAATTATATTTTTCTCATCTAGAAGAAGTGATTTTTATACATGTATATAGTATATCTATGTTTTTTTACTTATTACCTATGTCTCGTTGAAGTCTTTTTCTCCAACACAGTACACCACGTTTATAAAACGGGTCCGGTGATATCTGCAATTTCATTGGCTAAAATTGCATTCCAAACCTATGACAATTCCTTGATATCCGCACTGTAGAATGTTGCCTTTTCACTGAAGTGCTGTTAAGATGTTATCAAAAAGTATCACTACGCCCCCCTGAGGAGCTGAACAAAATAAAAAACATGGTGGACAATTCCTCTTGCTTCAAATCTCAACACCAACTTCCAAATAAGTCCATCTAAAAAATAAAAACGATTTTAACATTCACTTACCACAAAAAGATTGTCACGGATGTAGACATGCTAACCAGCCACAGGTTTTAAGTAATCTAATCTTTTTTGTAAAAAGGGTTTTTTCGTGACGAAGCGATAGCTAGCTAGTGGCTGTCATGTCAATACCGGTCAATACACCGATGGCTGGCTCGTTAGCCTAATGTCTGACCTACCACTCACATTACACACCCTGAGTTTTCCACCTATCACGGGTTGGGTTGTTTTTCCATCTAACCCTAGACCCCTTTCTTCATATTTTAAAATATCAAGAAATAGCCTACAGTTGACATCTTTATTATAAAAAGAGGAATTACTATAGCCTACCCGTTCTACTGGCGAAATTAAGATAGGCTACTTCTCTATGAAAACGGTTGTTTGAATAAGACTTACAAGTTGCCTGAGCTTTGTTCTGCCTATGTTTTATTTATATTTTCTGTAAATTGTTGAGGCATATAGCATACAATTGTTTTCCTACACGTTGTTAGCAAATTGAATGATATCTCTCCCTCTGTCGTTGAAATCATCCTAATATTAACAACCGGGCGGGTCACCAGACTCTCGGGCTTCAGACAATCCATTGATATATATCCGGGGCTGGAGGGATTGCATGTGTTTAATTACATTTTATGTGTGCCATTACATTAAAAAAATGTAATAGCTTTCAGCCTCGTGGCTTTCTACAATGCTGAGGTGTGCGGTTATTCCCTGGCAACGCACAGTCTGTCGTGTGTTAATGCTTACATATACCACTCCTTGCCTCTCCACCACATAGCTCATGAGCGTTCTGGCAGGAAGTGATTAAATAGATATACTATACTATATTAGGTTAGTAATAATAGCACATATTCTAATAACTGTAGTTAAAGAATATTGAGACTACATGTAATTATATTTTTCTCATGTAGAAGAAGTGATTTTTATACATGTATATAGTATATCTATGTTTTTTTACTTATTACCTGTGTCTCGTTGAAGTCTTTTACTCCAACACAGTACACCATGGCTCCTAGTGACCGACTCCTCGCTGCCTGTTTGGGACAAAAAAGGAATCAGCCTCTGAGAATGTTTGTACCTTCTTTACTTTAACATCAACTAACAACGATGATGCGTGAGTGACTCAGTCCTTTACTTGTACCTCTTGTTGTGCAATGACAAGTTGTTGTTCATTCAACTCTCCATCAGTCAGGGCAATGATAACACTAGCTTGCCCTGTAACAGTGAGACCACTTAAATGTTATAATTTAACACTGCGATGTACACTAAAAGAAAAATAAACAGAATTTTCATATTAGTGTGGATCTAGTGGATGATGTTATTAGATATTTACCAAAGTTTCCATAGTGTATCTGCTCATTTGCCTTAAAAGTGACAAAGATGTTATTATATCAATTGTTCATGAAATATGTTAAACAGGTGTTTAATTAAGCATTAATACACAATGTGGTGTGGTATATGGCCAATAAGAGCTGTTCTTAGGCACAGTGAATTTTGGAGCCGTAATATATTGCCAATATATTACAAACCAAAAACCCCAAAATGCATTATTTTGATTATAAACCAGTTACCAATTACATTAGAACACTCAGAAGTGATGTGATGTCATACCTGTGGTATATGGTATCATAAACCCCAGCTATCAGCCAATTCAATGACCTACATTATAATATATGTAAATTAAAGACCATGTAAGAAGTAGATATGCACCCTTTGCAATCCCAGGTGCATGAAAGTGTCTCCACCAGCTTTCTCATTCTTTAACACATTCAATCCTTTTTTGATCTTCACCCTGACAAATAACAGAAATCACAAATCATTGGAAATGTCCTGGTGCCTGAATGTAATTTCTACTGTAGCACACAGCGCATATGAGCCTGGAACAACCATGGTAGGGACTAAAACGTTAATTGAATATTTAAGTTTAACCAATAAATGCAGTGGGATGTTGTAGAGGTAGATTGTTCCAGTTTGCAGATTGAGCCAATGGGTGTCACTCTAAGCTATGCTAGGCCACCTTTGAAGAAAAGAGCAACCTGAACTTATGCGAATATGGACGTAAGTACCTTAGAACGTGATTAGTATAATGCATGCAATAGGTACATTAATGCCAAAAATAAGAATTTCTGACAGAGTGGGGTTTACCTGTTTTCTGTTAGCTCCATGAGAGTGGTTCCTCTGGATGAGAACACAATAAAAGACATTCTCAACATGGGACTGTAAAACAAGACAGAAACACATTGGTTAGATATTCACACAGTTCTTATATCTTATTGTCAACCCTTAATGAGGCCATACTATGTGTTAGTCAACCTATAATAACAAATTATTATTTTCAGTTATATATATTGTTTCTGTACATGTTAGCATAAATGGGTGCACTCTCTAATGTATTGTGTTCTGTTGGGAAAACAATCACAAAGATTCTGGACTTAATTTTAAAGGGTGTTGTTTTGTGACTGTTGTGAGGGTGAAAACGATACCATGTGTTTTTCTTTGAGCCATCTCTCTGGATGGAACCAGCCACAGGCAAGGTAGCAATAAATACACATTTAAGTACTATTATTAAATGCCAGAAAATGATACTGAATGTTTTTTTCTCGTGTTCTCTTACCTGATAAACTTTTCGGCTAGATTCTCCACAAAGGAGTAGATTTCATGCCAGTGGTTTTTGACACTGCCAGATCTAAGAGAAGAAAACAGATAAATTCATCATAGTACATTTTCTGATAATTTATCCAAAAAACCCTATTACAGCGTATTTGTACTATTACAAAATGTAATCATAGCCTAATCAATAATTAGTGTGGTGATTGACCAAACAATGTGTAATGGAAAGGGATAAAACAACAAAAAACAAGCAATTTAAAAAGTAGAATTTCTATTGATTCTAATCAACTCCACTGATTAGAGACAAGGTGGGAAATGGTTTGGACCACATCTGAGGGCCATATCTGTAACCAAGCAACCTGCTCAGCTAGCTCCCCTGGGCCTGAGAAAATAGCCTCTTAGTCTCCCTGAGGAACCACAGGGAATTATGCCATATGGACGCTGCATGTCCTCCAAATAGAATAATTTCATTTCCTCTAAGCAATATGTGAATGGGCGGAAAGCACTTGGCTGGGGGAGAACAAAGGTGGCTGGTAATTGAGGTATATGACACAAGGGAAATGAGCTAATTTATTACATTGAACTAAACCAGTCCTGTTAGCTGATGAATGAATCAGTTGCTGGATATAGGAGTATGCTCCTGACAAAGTTTCACATACAGTCGTATGCAAAGGTTTAGGCACCCCTCACAATTTCCATGATTTTCATTTATAAATTATTTGGTGTTTGGATCAACAATTTAATTTTGATCTATCAAAAAACTGAAGGACATAGTAATATTTCAGTAGTGAAATAAGGTTAATTGGATTAACAAAAAAGATGCAATATGCATTAAAATGAAATTAGACAGGTGAATACATTTGGGCACCCTTGTCATTTTGTTGATTTGAAAACACTACCTAGCACTGTTTAATTGGAACACAAAATTGGTTTGGTGAGCTCATTAACCCTTGAACTTCATAGACAGGTGCATCCAATCATGAGAAATTGTATTTAAGGTGACCAATTGCAAGTTGTTGTACTCTTTGACTCTGCTCTGAAGAGTTTCAACATGGGGGCCTCAAAACAACTCTCAAATGACCTGAAAAAACTAAGATTGTTCAACATTATAGTTTATGGGGAGGCTACGAAAAGCTATTGTAGAGATTTAAGCTGTCAGTGTCCACTGTGAGGAACATAGTAAGGAAATGGAAGACCACAGGCACAGTTCTTGTTAAGGCTAGAAGTGGCAGGCCAAGTAAAATATCGGAGAGGCAAAGACGAGGGATGGTGATGCTGTGGGGCTGTGTGGCCAGTGCCGGTACTGGGAATCTTGTTAAAGTTGAGGGTCGCATGGATTCCACTGAACTTGAGAATAATGTAGAGGAATCAGTCACAAAGTTGAAGTTACGCCGGGGCTGGATATTTTAACAAGACAATGACCCAAAACACTGCTCAAAATTTACTCTGGCATTTATCAAGTACAATGTTCTGGAATGGCCATCCCAGTCCCCAGACCTGAATATCATTGAAAATCTGTGGGGTGATTTGAAACAGGTTTTCCATGCTCGGCAACCATCAACCCTAACTGAACTGGAGATGTTTTGCAAGGAGGAATGGTCCAAAATACCTTCATCCAGAATCCAGACACTCATTACAGTCTATATGGAGTGTCTAGAGGCTGTTGTTTCTGCTAAAGGAGGCTCAACTAAATATTAATGTGATATTTCTGTTGGGGTGCCCAAATTTATGCACCTGTCTAATTTCATTTTGATGCATATTGCACATTTTCTGTTCATCCAATTAACCTAATTTCACTAATGAAATATTACTGTGTCCTTCAGTTATTTGGCAGATCAAAATGAAATTGCTGATCCAAACACCCAATTATTTTTAAAGGAAAATCATAGATATTGTCAGGGGCGCCTAAACTTTTGCATACAAATGTAGATGTCTGATGTTACACTTAGAATCTGCGGGCAAATGTGATGATGATGAATATCATGTATTTGTCAATATGTATTGCATGTCACTGAAATCACTTGTTTTCAAATTTGAAATAAAATTGCTAACTGAGGTATGATAGTGATTAAACTTTTAGATTATATACACATTTTAACACGTCACACAACTAGTTCCAAAATGATAGTTTAAAAATATCTTTGTCATAAGTCAAAAACGGCATCTTTAGAGAAGAAGGTCTATTTACACAAGCCAGTGCTTCTTTCCCCAGTTTAGTTTGTTTGTTTGTTGGTGCACAGACATACAGATGTAATTTCTTGTAGGGTTTACATTCAGTGCTGGTTTCTTGGTGTGTAGCTTTGCTGTTATCTACATAATATTAAGTATCTTATTTTTAAGATATTTACCTCATGTCTTACTGTTTTTAATCTTAGAAACTTGATTTACCAGCCAAGTTATTTCAAGCTAAACAAAGCTTTCCCGAATAAAATGTGTGGGGGTGACGAGTAATGTTCTGAATTAATGCGCTAAATAAACATTGTTACTCTTTCCAAATAAAACACACACAGAGTTGGAGGGTCTTGACCTGATGGAAGATCCAATCTGTCAGGCATGCAGTTTGTTTCATTACAAAGGAGGGAAATTCTGAAAGTATTATTTTATGTACTGTGCCGACACACAGGAATAGTATTTACATGTTATTCTAAACCGGGTTAATCTAAGGACTCCTGCCTGGGATATTTCTTGCTTCACAATATATATTATTTGTGTTGGACAAGACAGCTTTCTGAGGTAACCGGCAGTCACGGAATTGTGTGCTAGCTTGCAGTTTCTTCACCTGTATAAACATCATTAGGAAAGGAAGTGGCTATATTCTTGTGAGATTGTTGATGCAATTTCTTGTCTTCCATTTTCTTTTATCTAATTTTAAGAGAGTGAATCAACTATTACAGTTCAAGTGTTTGCGTTTTGTCCAGGTAAAAGGTTGTGGAAATTGTTAACACAAGCCTCAACGACCATGTACAATAAAAGTGGCGAGTGTGCTGGCTAACATTCATGACTGGGTTAGTTAAAACAATGTGTTGGCTGTTTAATGTTGGAAAGCAGAAAAAGATCCACCAATGATCATCTACCACAAGGCTAGTTCCTGGTCTGATGGCCCACACAGATGAGGCTATAATACACTTCAGTGTCATGAGTGACCAGTGAGGTCACTTCCTTAATAAACCCCCTAAAATTTTTCCTCGGGAAAAACATCCTGAAGACAAAACAGGATGCCTGATTAGCCTTGATGTCTTCACTGTTTCCATTGCACTCATGGAGATAGCATGCACCATTAACAACTAGCATGTTTAGCAGACCATGCCAAGACTGTGCTAGATGTCAGAGAGACAGTCCGGATTGAAGATAAAAACATTCAGTCTTTCTGCTGACTGTGGTAGAATGCACAGCGAGAACCAGAAAAATGGATTGAGTCTGGGAGGGCGAATGAGTGAGAGAAACAGGAAGACAGAGACGGGATTTTAGTCGCTCTGGCCCTGGGTTCTAGCCTATGACATGTGGGAAAAAGCTCTGTCAGACCAGGCGCTCAGTAAAAGATGATGGGCTCTGCTCTCACGCTTCTATAAGTGTTGAGAGAGGAAAATCCAACACCATGAATCTACAGTATCCCATTCCAGCTGCATGTTGAGAACCACCCCAGTCTACAACCAATGACATTACTCCAATTTAACTGACTATGCACAGGGATTTGTATGGAGAAACCACTAACCTACTTTTTCTCCAGACCTATACTTGTTGTGTCTATGCCACCATCTTCAACTTTTATATTATTTTCAAATACATTCATCAACCTTGGTGTAATGTTCTTTTCCAAATAAGTGACTGCATTTTAATCCTTTTAAAATGTCTTTCTTATTCTCATCCTAACACACCAGGGACTCTAGACGGTATGATAACATTTAACACAGCATTTATTCATGCAAAACATGTGCAATTTCCTTAGCTGATTTGTGCAGACAACAGAACGCTGATCCTGAAGGGAGAAAAAACACATTCCAGAGTGAAAAGGTTTAAACATTATTTATAGAATCCAGCTGTAGTCCGCTTGGCTTGGACTTTTCAAATGATCATGACTTGATCATGCCTAAATGCCAAGTTGGCTTTTAAGGAAAACAACATTTCGCAATGATCAAGATTCTTAGGGAGACAGAAAATGTGAAAATGAACAACAAAGGCGACAGTGCAGCTCCTACTGAGGAAAACAGAATTCCAAACATGAATGTTTCCATTTGTCCAAGTAGGATACCAGATACCATAGAGTAGTAGAGATCTGCCAGATCATCAGGGCTTCTGGTATCGTGAGCTTGTTTCACATCAATAGTTATTGCCAGTGAGCCTGAGACATCTCCTAGAATTGGTAAATGGACGTGTACCAGCAGGTTAAAGAGGTGAAGTGATTTCAGGAAGTGATTTAGGAGAATTAAAGTAAAACTAATGTGTTTATACCCATCTTAAAACTTAGGTAAAGTGGTAGCTACAGAGTTTTTCAACAATGTTTTTCATGCAGAACTTTTGGTGTCAGTATTGGTATTTGTTGTTCTATATAAAACAGCAAGTTAGGCCTAACTGGTCTGAATAAGCACACATTCATACCTCATGCCTGTAGTACACCACAACATAAGAGATAACTGTAGCTTAGCTCATCCTGCATCAATTTTTTTTACCTTACATGCAGGACACAACTTGTGGACCTATATTATGTGAATAAGGGCCTGACTTTTCCTAGTCAGGACCTGGAAAGTTGGCTACTGTATGTGTTGTTAACTTAAACCAGAATATGGTCAGGGCATCTCATAAACAGCTTAGGCCTGAGGGATAGGGGATGTTTGTAATGAGCATCCGGTTGTTTGAAGTCAGGACACACACTTTGCAGCACCAACCTCCTCAATCGCTGCATCCAAGGTCATGATATAGAACAATTCTACATATTAATCTGACATCGTCTATAACATGTGTTTTTAGATGTGAGAGTTTATTACATAAGTTCCAATCATATATTAGCACGGCCAAAGCTACAGCCTGTATTTCTCCACTGAGACAGTGGCCTGCTGCTGTTCTACTATAAGAGGTTTTGACGACACAAGGTTGTTCCTATGTGATAAAGGATTTAATCAGTTTTAACCCTAGTCTTTACAAAATAAGTTACAAAATCCGAAATTCACTCTCTACTGGCACTGGCAGGCATAGACAGATATGCCTCCTCTTTTAGTCCAGAGGGGAAAAAAATACAGTGAAGTCAATGATCATTCATACTGCCGATTCAGCAAACTTTACCTCGGCATCATCCTGCGTCACCACACAAATACCCACGCACACACGTAAACACAAAGAACACGGCACACACACACGCACGCACGTAAACACATACACAATTGAATTAGTAATAATTATCTGAAAATTAATTGACCAAGTTTATTCGTGAAACGGTCTAAAGGCTCTGGAAGCTTAAAAAAATTATATCAATGACAAATTATCAGTCAGTATTTGTTACCATAGAAGCTTGAATAACTGATTTGCATTATAAAAGCTGTGCAGGCAATTCTTTTTTACTTCGGCATAATGTTCTCGTGTGCAACAAAGGAGGCAAAGATATCTTAATATAACGGTAAATATATGTATATGCATTAGCATAAAGTTTGCATATAACTTACTTATCAAGTACAAAATACAAGTCGAAAGCCCCTTGACATTTACTTTCCTTTTCTTCTGGCTCTGGTTCATCATTCGGAGATCCTATAGTAAACATCAAATATCCAAGGACAATAGTGGCAAGGTACATTTTCCACAAATAATTCGCCATCCTTCGCGTGAAAAAGTAATTTCCTCCAAATGCTCAACGAGGAAAAATGAATGCCGTCCCTGAAGAAAAGCTATACAAGCAGATGCCGAAAACGCACTAAACAGACGGCAACTGTGTCGTAGTTGCACTTAGATTCCAAACATTACCGACTCACTCAGTCCAAGCTATTATTTTTAATCGGCGATCTGTGCGAAAACCCCATACCATAGAGGTTTCTGCACTTTGTTCTTGGGAAAAAAAGTTGTTTTGTGCTCCGAGATTCGTTGTCCTTTTTACGAAAATCTCGTTCTTTGAAAAACACATCCAAATGGTGTAGAATAGCCCAGAAGCAATTCTTAACAAAAAGCGAAGTTTTTATCAAATTGTCAAAATTACTTTTAGTTTAAAAATTAAAAAAATTAAAATGGAGGGGAAGAGAGATGTTAGGAACATACGAGCTTCGGGAAAAACTTGGCTGAAATGAACCAGGTTTCATATTTCTTCATGAAGAAAAAAAAGGGTAAAGATTCAATGTTGCACCTCCCTCTCTAGCTAAGATAGGGAACACATCGGCTTCTGTGATCGGCATATGTGAGAAGGGTATTCCTGCACAACCGGAGGCTGCAGTTTTAGGACCCCAGTTCTAGGACCACAGTTTCAGGACCCTAATTTTTTGTGTCTAGTTTGCAGAGTGATACAGACAGGCGATTTTTACTTTTTATCACTAAATCCATAAGCCTTACCCAAACCCTTACCCTAACCTTAACCACTCTAAAACCTTGCTGTTAAGTCCATCTAAAATATAATGCTACTGTGTGAAGAGTGAAGCCCAACTGAATATCTTTTAATCCGTAGTGGACATCATTTCACCGTCTATCGTTCTACTGTCTATAATATTTATTTAAATTAACAAAAACCTCTAAATTAGTAAAAGTCTATAGATGGGACGGCTATTAATGTCAACACAAAACACTAGGGTCATGAATCTGCGGTCCTAGAACTGGGGTCCTAAAACTGCAGCCTGCGGTTGTGCAGGAACATACTACTAGAATATGTGGTAACACCACCACCACCAACAACAACATCAAAACTGTTGTGGGTGTTTTTGTAACCAATCTCAATCAGTAATTCAATGTTCGATACTAATTATAATGTTTGGTGTACTTTGGTGTCATCTTTGCGTGAGACAAATACGCCTAGAAAACAACAGAAACAAGGCACAGGATTTTAACACACCTGGCCCTGTTGTGGATAAGCAAAAATGAAAAGGTTTACTAGGTGTTTTTATTATTATTGATAGAGGAAACAGAAAAAAGCACGCATACTAAGCAAAATACACAATTACGCAATTACTTGGTGCAGTCTGTATCAGTAATCGATCAGATCCAAAAGCATGACCACCCTAAATGTTTAATGATTGGCTGTGATATCTTGGAAAAATGCTACATTTACCAACTTTGCTGCTTACCTTTATTACTACATTGTAAGGCCTTGCATAACGTTTACACTATTACCCTAAGCAAACACAGTGATTTAATTTAGAATACTTTTTTTAGCCTATCCAAAATAAGCATTAGCCTTCACTGAAACTTAATTCTTGTTTACCTGTCCTAACAGTTATTTACTACTGAAAATAGGTGCCTACCGCATGTACTTGACATGTAATTACACATTTAGACTACTGTTCAATTACTGGAGTTGACACATAATATGCTGATTGGCAAATTCTCATCCGTCAGCTTTCTCCAGGGCCTAGCAGGTAAAAGTTGTATGTTCACAGTATTTAGCGCATAAGCCATAGCCAGCAAGCTGTTGCAAGAACCACATGAGTCAGCTGTAATGCAAAGTTACCCCTCCGGAAAAAAGGCAGAGTGAGCATTATCAACTTAAAGTGATAAGAATTCAGGAATACTACACTCATGCCTAAACATGTTATTGAAATGTATTTACATTTTTCCTGCACTTTATAATGAATACAGTGCATACCTAGTGCATGTGTACACACACACGCATTACTAAAGACTACTTGATTCAGTTGTACAAAGTATCTTGGTCTGTCATTTAGAATATGGCTGAGAAAATGGGGTCACTCAAGAGCTTTTAAATGTCTAATATGTGTTAGGTTAATTGTAGACACAGCGAAAGTCAGATTTATCGGTGAACAACGTGTTGAGCTAGAGGAGGCTAAAGAAAGGATGCTCACTTTTCACAAAGAACAAAAAGAGCAGACCATCATGGCTGTTAAATGGACTGAACTACTAATATGATATACAGACCAACATAGACAGTTACATAAGGGCAACACATTCTTCTAACCACTTGACTACCTCCAGTCACTATGGACTATTATACTTGATGTCATAATCTAACTATCACCCCCTTGTCATTATGGTCAAAAATACAAGACAATATGGGCAATAATCCTACTGCTCAAATTTATTTACACTTGTCGTATAACTGCACATGTACATGTTAGCCACTAGTGATTATTTAACTGCAATTTCTGCACATTATCATTCAGTACACTATTGATTAATACCATTTAATTCATAACTTGTTGTACTCATACTATTCATTATATGAATCAGTGGGTATTGTTTACAGTACAGACTCTTTATAGTTTGTTACTCTTTTGACCCTTACATCTTATTTAACATTTTTATTATTTATTGCTTATCTCTTTTACTGTCATTACTGCATTTCTGAGCCGTACCATAAGATTTTCACTGTACATGCAATTACATCTGTGGTCTCCTGTACATGTACCAAATAAATTAAACTTTAACTTGTAGTAAACTTTCTGAACTAGGCTACAGTATGCAGCTGAATAAGTGTTCCAGGAACCTGTTATCATCTTTTAATATTGGGTCAGATGGCTCAGTGGTTATGGAGTCAGACTTGAGTTCAGAAGGTTGCTGGTTTGATTCCCGACTATGTCAAATGTCATTATTTCCTTGAGCAAGGCACTTAACCCTACACTGCTCGAGGGATATATCCCTGTACAGTGTATCTGGAAAGTATTCACAGTGCTTCACATTTTGTTATGTTACACCCTTATTCCAAAATGGATTAAATTCATTATTTCCCTCAAAAGTCTACAAACAATACCCCATAATGACAATGTGAAAAATTCTCTGGTCTGATGAAACAAAGATTGAACTCTATAGCCTGAATGGCAACAGTCATCTCTAGAGGAAACCAGGCACTGCTCATCACCTGGCCAATACCATGCCTACATTGAAGCATGGTGGTGGCAGCATCATGCTGTGGGTATGTTTTTCAGTGGCAGGAACAAGGAAACTAGTTAGGATAGAGGGAAAAATGAATGCAGCAATATACAGAGACATCCTTGCTGGAAACCTGCTCCAGAGTGCTCTGGACCTCAGACTGGGGAAAAGGTTAATCTTCCAACAGGACAACAACCCTAAGCACACAGCCAAGATAATAATAATAATAATAATGATAATAATTTATTCAACTTATATAGTGCTTTTCAAGATACCCAAAGCACTTTACACAGTGGGGGGAAAGCCTACATCTACCACCAATGTGTAGCACCCACTTGGGTGATGCACAGCAGCCATTTTGTGCCATACATCAGCTATCAGGTGGAGAGGTGAGTAGGTATATATGTCAATTAGGAAGGAAGAGGATTATTAGGTGGCCATGATTGAAGTGAGGCCTAGTTGGGGATTTTGCCATGACAACAGGGTTACAACCATACTCTTATGATAAGTGCCATGGGATTTTAATGACCACAGAGAGTCAGGACACCCATTTAACATCCCATCTGAAAGATGGCAACCAATGCAAGGCAGATGTCCCCATCACTACCCTGGGGCATTGGTAATGATCTTAGACCAGAGGGAAGTGTTCCCCCTACTGGCCCTCCAACACCACTTCCAGCAGCAATCGTCTCCCATCCAGCGACTTACAAGGCTCGACCCTGCTTAGCTTTTAGAAGCAAACCAGCAGTGGAATACAGGGCGCTATGCTGCTGGCAACAAAAGAAGTGGCAACAGGACAACACTGTGAATATCCTTGAGTGGCCCAGACAGAGACCAGACTTAAACCCGATCGAGATCTGAAAATGGCTGTGCAACGACGCTCCCCATCCAACTCGATGGAGCTTGAGAAGTCCTGCAAAGAAGAATGGGAGTATTAGGTATAGTTTGTTGAATTTGAGGGAAATATTGAATGTAATCCATTTCAGAATAAGGGTGTAACATAACAAAATGTGGAAAAAGTGAAGCTATGTGAATACTTTCCGGATGCTTTGTAAGTCACTGGAGCTAAATATGTAAAATACAAATGTTTTAATGGTTCCAATCAAAGCTTCCATGAGACTTATTAAAGAACCTTTCTCAATGATGTTTCAGATTTTGCAGTCCTCTATTACTATGACAAAAAACTACTAGCATTACTTGAGTAGTAACTACTACGAGTAGGTATTTCACATTGTTCAGCTCAAAGCTATCTGTGCCTGCAATGTGCCATGGAAAGTCTGTGAAGCCAGTAGGACTGAGAGGTTCAGCATGATTTTTATCAGTGTTGGGTAAAGCTACTTTTCATCTACATTCTAGTTACATTCCACTTACATGTTGAGTTCACAAGTTTTGGGAAGTCCCTAAGTAAATGATCAGGTAAATGGAATTCATATCTTAAAAGTAACCTATAAAACAAATAGAAAGAGTAAAGAAAATATCAATCATGGTCACCAGTAAGATATGAACACCATTTACCTGATCATTTTGTCGTAATTAGGGACTTCCCAAAACTTGTGAACTCAGCAAGTGACTGAAATGTAATTGTACAAGCTACTTTACCCAACACTGATTTTTATTAAGTATTCTACACGTTTCACACTGCTTTACATACTCTCCAAGCTGGCTGCTCAGACCAGGCCACCACACAGAGTGCCTTGCTCTTAGGCAACTTTTTTCAAAGCCGTGGTGGATTTGGCTGAGGATTTGAGCATGCATTGAAACATATCTTTCAAGCCAGTAAGGTAAGGTCTGAGTTCATGTGCTTTTGGAACATTTAGCCATTGAGTTTGACTCTACTGCGTGACTTTGCTGCATATGGAATCCTTTCTCAGCTCTGCATGGATTTATTCTGTGTAAAGAAGGGAAGGGAAGGGTTGCCTTCCGTGAGAGCAGAGTCAGCTTCTGTCGGCTCATTTCTGCATGGCATCCAGGACAGAGTATCTGGGACTGTGAAGGATTTTCCAGGGACATGTTCGTGTTCGGAAGAGCATCTCATGAGTCTCATTCAGAATATTTCAGACGTGGAGGTAAGTCATCTAAATGTTTTGAACTGTGGATGCTGACGAGTGGCATTTGATCTGTTTTGAGGAGGAATTCAGTGCCTATCAGGTAGCAGCTAAATTGTTCACAAGCCCACATGAGAGCCAGCGTCTCCTTCTTGAATTGGGCATAGCACTGCTTAGTTGGAGTCAGTGCTCTTGATGCGTATGCCACTGGATTCCATGCTCCTTTGCAGTTTTGCAAAGCAAAAAAAAAAGAGAAGCACTCTTCCAAAGCCTAAGGAAGACGCATCTGCAGAGAACTTGGTGGGTTTGTTAGGTTTAAAGAATGCTAAAGTCTGTGGAGAGATGAGCTAAGTCTTAAGTAATAAGAATGACTGGCTCATCCCAGGTCCGATACATTTATTTGTGAGAGGAGGTCACGTAGTGGCTTTGTTTTCTCTGCCAGGTCAGGAATAATCTTTTTCAGCTGATTCACCATACCAAGGAAACTGCCAAGGAAACGATCAGAGACATTGGTGGGTTATTGCATATTATAAACCCTTTTGAGTTTGCCTGGGTCCAGTTGGACTCCTTCTGATGACAGTTTCTGGCCTAAAAGTTCCCCTCAGATTGAACAAATTCATATTTCTTTTTGTTCAGGCTTATTCCAGCCAATTTCAGCTTCTCCAATGCAGCTTTCACTCATTTGTCTTGTTCCTTGCTTCCATTCTTTCCCTCCAAAAGCTGGTTCATGACTGAGTTCAGGGGCAGCTGAGATGCCAAAGAGAAGCCTCTTGAAGGATTAGCTCCCAAATGGTGTGATGAAAGTTTAACTCTGTTGCTAAAAAGATCTGCCAAAATCCTGCATTAGCATCCAGTTTGGTAAAAAGTTTGTCTCCCCCTAGCATACCCAACGTGTAGTCTAGGGCAGAATGAACTTTCCATGCCTCACAGCCTTGTTCAGTTGTGTTAGATCAACACAGATCCTCACTGTGTCAACTGACTTGGAACAGGAACAGTGCCTGCACACCAGTCAGTAGGCCCACTCAACCTTTCAATGAGGTCAAGCTCTTCCACTCTGGCAAGTTCAGCTTGAACTTTTTCCATTAACGGAAGTGGTATTCTCCATCTTGTGGATAGAAATTAAGGTGTCACCCCAGTTGAATGATGGATGCGGTGCTCTTCTTTCAGCTCTCCTAGACCTGTGAAAAGCTCAGGATACCTCTTTTGCCACTGAACATGAGTTAGTGACTCACAGTAGCCTCGCAATGAGTTTCAGCTCTTCAATGGCATGTTGTCCCAGCAATGGTGAGAAGAGATTAGAGATTCAGAGATTGCCGTGATATCTGCTCCGATGTCCATTTTTAACATCACTGCCTCATTTTGCAGCTGAATGGTAAAGCACCAGGCTCATAGGACTTTTAGTTTTTGAAAAGTGTTCTCCAGGCAGATCTGCCTTGGAGGCAGAAGTCATTTGATTGGTTGATTCAAAACTGAGAAAGGACCTCACATTAGGTTAAATTTTGATTTACAATTATGATTTATATATATTGTGTTACGCACTGCCTCCCCAGGAGGGGAGTGGGATGTTACACCTCATTGCCCAAACGGTCAGAGACAGGAGTATGGAGTCGTGGGTGCGAGCAAGGACACAGAACACCAGCAAGTACCGTTCAACAAAGGGCTTTATTTGCCACGGTAAACAATATATGGAAAGTGAGGAGACTGTGGGTACCAAATCAAAGAACTAAACAAAAGTCCCCCACCCCCTTACCTGTCCTAGCTCCCACACAAAACAAAGTAAACTGGCACACGGTCAAGGCGCCCTACCCAAACTTACAGCAGGTGGCCCATACCAGGTCTAGCTAGTGTGCTTATACAAGGGAGTCCCCTACGGGCAAGATGTATACTCCGGAGTAGTTCTAGGCAAAAACTCCTCACTCCCAGAACAAGAACAAATATAAAAACGATTAACACAATAAGGAGACAAAATGGACACCAATCCAACTACTGAATACTAACACTAGACTAAACACACAACACTCTCTCACACTAATAGGCCTATCACACACTCTAACACCAAAACACAGCTCTCACTCTAAATAAAGCACAAAACACATATCACAGCTCCAGTACAGAGCACTATAGTGCTGTGAGGCACTAACAAAACACAAAGTGGTCAAACCACAATCAAACGATGGCAAACCAGCATAGGCCTACTCCAAAGAGCAAATACCAACCAAAGAGACACAGAGAAACAAACAAATGGCACATTATATAGGAAGGTAGGGCACGATGGTAATGTTGTTGATTGCTGAAACCAGGTGTATGGGATAACGGAGGGGAGGAGTCAGTGATAAGTGATGAATGGAGGGATTGATGAGGGAATCTGCACCACCTGTGGGAAACTTACAAACAGAACAGAACAAACACACAGAACCACAGCACAGAAACACTCAAATAACACAAGGTAAACCCTTTTACGCTTTTACTAAACTGGGGGACGTAACAATATATATATATATATACACTCACCAAAAGGATTATTAGGAACATCCGGTCAATTTCTCATTAATGGAATTATCTACTCAACCAATCACATGGCAGTAGCTTCAATATATGTAGGGGTGTGGTCCTGGTCAAGACAATCTCCTGAACTCCAAACTGAATGTAAGAATGGGAAAGAAAGGTGATTTAAGCAATTTTGAGCGTGGCATGGTTGTTGGTGCCAGACGGGCCGGTCTGAGTATTTCACAATCTGCTCAGTTACGGGGATTTTCACGCACAACTATTTCTAGGGTTTACAAAGAATGGTGTAAAAAGGGAAAAACATCCAGTATGCGGCAGTCCTTTGGGCAAAAATGCCTTGTTGATGCTAGAGGTCAGAGGAGAATGGGCCGACTGCTTCAAGCTGGTAGAAGGGCAACTTTGACTGAAATAACCACTCGTTACAACCGAAGTATGCAGCAAAGCATTTGTGAAGCCACAACATGCACAACCTTGAGGCGGGTGGGCTACAACAGCAGAAGAATCCACCGGGTACCACTCATCTCCACTACAAATAGGAAAAAGAGGCTACAATTTGCAAGAGCTCACCAAAATTGGACAGTTGAAGACTTGAAAAATGTTGCCTGGTCTGATGAGTCTTGATTTCTGTTGAGATATTCAGATGGTAGAGTCAGAATTTGGCGTAAACAGAATGAGAACATGGATCCATCATGCCTTGTTACCAATGTATAGGCTGGTGGTGGTGGTGTAATGGTGTTGGGGATGTTTTCTTGGCACACTTTAGGCCCCTTAGTGCCAATTGGGCATCGTTTAAATGCCACGGCCTACCTGAGCATTGTTTCTGACCATGTCCATCCCTTAATACCCACCATGTCCCATCTTCTGATCGCTACTTCCAGCAGGATAATGCACCATGTCACAAAGCTCGAATCATTTCAAATTGGTTTCTTGAACATGACAATGAGTTCACTGTACTAAAATGGCCCCCACAGTCACCAGATCTCAACCCAATAGAGCATCTTTGGGATTTAGTGGAACGCGAGCTTTGTGCCCTTGATGTGCATTCCACAAATCTCCATCAAATGCAAGATATTATCCTATCAATATGGGCCAACATTTCTAAAGAATGCTTTTAGCACCTTGTTGAATCAATGCCACGTAGAATTAAGGCAGTTCTGAAGGCGAAAGGGGGTCAAACACAGTATTAGTATGGTGTTCCTAATAATCCTTTAGGTGAGTGTATACAGTGCCTTGCGAAAGTATTCGGCCCCCTTGAACTTTTCGACCTTTTGCCACATTTCAGGCTTCAAACATAAAGATATGAAACTGTAATTTTTTATGAAGAATCAACAACAAGTTCTTCTGAAGACTGTATGAGACTGCTTGCAACTTTACATTTCTCAAAAGCTTCTAAATCATGTCTCAAAAGTACAGTTGGAGCAGCTATTTGATCCATATTTCTTTTTTCTCTCTCTTTAGGGTATACAGTAGTCATTTCTCTCCCTGAGAGTTTAACTGACAATCTGTGCTCTGTCTGTTTCTCTGTGCACTTCCCAGGCTAGAGGCACTCAAAAACGTTCATTGTATTGGCTTCGAGTTGCCGCTTGCTCACGTTGCTTAACAACCATGGCCTGTTCCAGGCTCGTGCCTCATGTTGCACAGAGTTAGCAGTAGGCTAGCATGATAGTTCCATTTTGATTTTCTCACAGAAATGTTAAAACTAGAACAGTCCTACAGTAATTTTCTCAACTTTTGGGATCTCACTTGACGCATAACTTTTCCTGAATACATTCAAGCCACTTCTGACACCATGTTGTGTTTGTTTAGTGAGGAGTAGTGCAGAAGATTGCAGGGAACTTTAATCAAACTTTATTCCAGTTCGCTTGAGTACATTGTCAAACTCTTCCCAGGTGGAAGTGGCTAAGTGAGTGGTAAAGTATTACTACTAGATAACCCTACAATCAGTAGGGTCTTTAATTTCTGGAATCAGATAAGTGGTAATGTGGATTTTAATGTCCTGTGCAGTATTTTATGGAAATATCCAAATATTATATGTATGGGTTGAATTAGACAATGATTCGTAATTTTAATATAACGCTAATTATTTCTGATAAGTAGTGTAATGATAATTGAATTGGCATATGGATTGGGCAAATGCAATGAAACAACCTGAATGCAATATATCTATATAATAAAATGGTTGTATCTTTAGAAGTGAAGGATTTTCCTATATGTCCTGTAAACATAGAGAACTGTTTTGGACCGGATTCTGCTGACCACAATTTTGGAATGTGAAAATAATCATGAGGCTGACCTTATGGTCCTCATGGGGGGTGCCATATTAGATGTGATGTATCGGCTATATAAGGGTTAATAGGAATTGAATGCAGGAGTTGTCATGGGAGAAGCAAAATGGAAGAACATGAAATGGCAACTCATTAATAAAGCTTAATATTGCAAAATCCTGATCACTTTTTGAATATGGGAGAATTACTGAGGTGGCTCTGATTTTGCAACAACAGTGGCAGGACTGGTCTTGCAGATGACTTGCCTTGTCATCATGTTCATAGTAGATGGCCTTTGAATGCAAGTGTAACTGCTCCTAATTTGGCACAGCGTATTGTTTGGGTGAATGTGTTCTTGAAGATATCCTAGACTTCCTCAAGCACCGTAAGAAGTAGAGCTCCTGGATGGTGCTTCTTTAGTCCATGTGATATATTGGGATGACCACACCCCTCTCTGCATGCTCTGTTTCCCTTCATGGTGTTCCGTACCAGGAGGTGATGCAGCCAGTCAGGATGTTCTCAAACAGTAGAACCTGGTGAGGACCTTGGGATCATCCCAAAGTATCTCAGCCTCCTGAACGGGAAGTGGCGTTGCCATGCTTTCTTCACAATTTTGTCTGTGTGTGTGGATGTTGTTAGATCATCCTTGTTGATGTGGACCTTGAGTAACTTAGAAGTTCTCTACCTGCTCCACTTCGGCCCCGTAGATGAGGATGGTGGCATGCACTTTCCTCTGCTTCATGTATTTCACGCTCAGCTAATTGTTTTGCTGACGTTCACGGAGAGGTTGTTTGCTTGGCACTGTGAATCCAGGTCATAGACTTTCCTGTACAGTAGGTCATCTCAGGGCCGTTGGACTGGGGGGAAAACCAGTACTAATTACCAGGGCCCAAGGGGAGAGAGGGCGCTCGAAAAGTTTGGAATATATTTTATATGTGTAACTTGGGGGCCCTTTAGGACTGCCTATGCATAGGGACCAGGATCTTGTGCTACACCCCTGGGTCATCTCATCATTTTTGGTGATCATGCCCACAAACATTGTGTCATCAGCAAACTTCATGATGATGTTGGAGCTGCGCATGGGAAGTTTGAAGTCTGAACATTTGTTTTTGTCGAGGAAATTGTATCTACCGGGGGCAGCACGGTAACAATTTGTGCTGCCCATGGCATTGCCGGAATGCCGTGAACAGGATACAAACCCAGGCCACTGTGACACAGATGTGCTGCAAGGCAGCAACGTGGACCACTGCACCATGTGGAGGCACCATAAGTTGTATGTATAAAACTATGTTTACCAGTATATTGTTTTTCCTCTCCACTATTGTTTGCTTGAGCTTTTTTATGGTTGCTTGCAGCTTCAGATTATTATGTAGTTATTTTTATATTTTTGATAAAGCATTGTTGCCCTAGATACTGTTTGTTATTTTCATAAGAGGTGTAGTTTTGTGATAACCTAACATTTACTGGTTAAGGATTTTTGGTTCTCACTGTGTTTTATACATTTTAACATTCATACCAAGAGATGCCACAAGTTAGTGTAATATATTACTTTTCTGGGTTGGGCTGAGTTCACAACTTATGGGAAGATCCTCAGTACAAACCTAATGATCAGGTAAAAGAAGTTCTGTAATTTTAGAATGTTTCCCAATTTTCCAATCAAAGGTTTTAGTTATTCATAGATCACTGGTAAGTTATGAATTAATTTTACCTGGTCAATAGGGTCGTACTGAGGAACTTCCCAAAAGTTGTGAACTCAACCCAAGCCAGGAAAGTAATCTATTAAAGTAATCTATTACTAACTTGTGGCATCTCTGTTCATACCCCTACAACAAAATAAAAAAATGGTTAGGTGACGTGGCTAATTAAGTTGCACTCACTGGCAGACAACAAGTGAAAACATAAGCTACAGTTAGTGGTCATCCTCATTAAAGGTAGACCACAAAGGGTCTAGTCTAGTGTATGAGATTCCTTAACTTTCAGTTGGTGCCCAATTAAGATGTGGACAGCCAGGTGAGGGGAGATCCTAACCAATTAGTGACATAATTAATCAATCAAGTACAAGGGAAAACCTGCAAACAAGCCCGTTGGTTTGACACCTGTGCAGTAGCCTTTGGCTCAGTGCCCTTTGTACAGTTATTCCCTTAACAAGATCATGTTACATCCTTCCCAAAGCTAGCCCTCTGACTGTGTTGTCATTGAGTAAATGGAGGGTAGGCTCACAAAGCCATCTACAGTAAAACTGCTTGCATTGAAATGCTACATGGATATCAAGCCGTCAGAGCCAAATAGGCTTGGAACTGTCCAATCAGCAAAATATTCTTCATTTTTTATGAACTGTGGGTTTGTTTTCTAGGTGATCACCAATACAAAATGGGCCTGGAAATACATTTTAAAAAACATAAACCGCTTTTGGCTTGATTGGTTAACGGAGGACTTGTTGGTTGATTGGTTACAGGTGGATCCAATAGCATTTAAGTTATATTTAGTCAAATGACCCGCCCTAAAATATTTTGATTCCTCCGACTGCCAGACTGAAATCTGTGCTAGTGGTTTCAGGCGACATTGCGTATGAGGCTATGGAGGCGCCTATGGTGGCCAGAAGACTGTTTTAACAGTGATATGGTATTGAAGTCATCTGCCATTACAATGTAGTTAAGTAGGTGTGACTGTCTACTTCCACCTTTCTTACGACCCGGTCAACTAGATGAGACTTTAAACTTCATTGATCCTGCTGACAGGTTTGGAATGTCAAACCAGTGCACCAGGAGGAATGATGTCAATGTCTGACTTCATTGAAATGCCCTATACAGTACCTTTAATAAAACGTTTCTGCCTTCTACAGCTGGACATTCTTTGGGTAGCAACCTTTTGAGTAGCTTGTGTTCCTCTGGGATGTTGCACTGCCATCTTCTGGATGGAGTAGATATGAATCTCACTACGACTGAGCGTAGACCTTTCTGTTTGCAAAGACACAAATGGAGTACTTGTACATTAAATGTTTTCAACGTACCTTCCTCACAAGTACTTTTCTGGGTTCGGCTGAGTTTACCCATTTTTGAGAAGTTTCTAATTAACCAGTGATCAATGAAATTAAGCCAAAGAGTAAAAAATATTAATTAAAGTAATAATGGGTAAACCTAGGCAGGTACTTTAACTTGTGTTAATAAAAAGTGTTAATAAAATGTGTGTGTATTACAGGCCAACTGGAACGAGGTAGCCAGAATGAGTGAGTAATACTTCAATTGATACTTTGATAGTTGCTTTGAGAAGGATTTAAATTAAAATCGTTTTTAATATTTCCTGTTGTGTTGGTATAGATTATTACAATAGGATATAACAGAAAGTTAATCAACAATATCTTGGGTTTATTCCATTTTTAAATATTAGTGTGTTTAATGGCCATTTTCAGAAAATCTGTGAGGATTTGAAGTTTTGTCATTTAGGCCAATAATGTGTTTATGTTGCATCATTTTAAAGTGCAATTTACTTTACTTGATCCAATCCTATCCTCTGTTATAACACAACACACGTTTATCTTGTGTTCTCATTCTCGTTTATTGTGTTTCACCAATAGAATTGATACAACCCCAATTGATACAACCCTCACATGAATCACTGTGTATGGACACAAAACGTATTCCCATACACAGCAAAACAAAAAAATTCTGCATAACATTTAAGAGCACTCCCCAACTAACAGAACCATTTATTTGTAACAATACCATTTAACAATGATATAGGGGTATCAAAGAAAATTAAATATGTTATCAATAAAATGTTTCAACATGTGATTCCACATACCCTTTTGAGCTTCAAGCATCTTTCATTTACATAATTTTTCCTAGCCAAATATCTAAATAGTTTTAACAAATCATAGCCACAACAACAAGGGCAAGGGTATCATGAGTGACACAAAGACATTCATAACCACTTCTCTGAGAGCCGCATTTCAGTTTTCCATTTCAATTACTTACACTTTTTGAAATCTTTCTACAATCACAGGAGGTTAAGTTGAGCTTATGGGTAAAAACCAACCATAAGAAGGTTTTTGTGCAAAACACTACAAAGTGGCTACAATAAGAAGGCTTGGGTGCAGAGGCTTGGTACCTAGACTTGATCAGTGAAGTGCATTGGACCGCACCCTACTTTCTTTGCTCTTCTGAGCACAGAAGATCCTAAACACCTTTTTGCCATCAACATTTCATTTCCGGTTGCTCACTTCTTTGCACCAGCAAAGTGCTTGTTGAGGATGCCCTTGGCAGTGTCCAGAGCTGTGTCGGCTGGCACAGGAATGTGAGGGGTGACCCCTGCCCCCTCCCAGGCGGGACCCTGTGTTGTGTCTGAATGGGTGGTGGGGATGCTCAGGAACAAATTACTCTCCCCCACACGGAAGGTCTCAGCGGGGTGGGAGGCTCCATTGGTGGTCTCCCCGATGATCATGGCCCGGCCGTGCTTCTTCATTATGTAGACAAACTCCTCAGCAGCACCGGCCGTGGCCCCACTCGTCAGAATGATAAGGCTCTTCTTGGGGCCGTACCTCAGGCCTGAGAGAAAAGAATCATTTTCATTACAGTTTTTATTTTACTCACATTCTACCATTTATTCTACTTTTTTAGCCAAATTGATCAACTTTATTTAAACCTGCACTATGTAAATTTGACAACTTTTCCATATTGGATCCAGGGCTTGAAAATATCTACTTAAATAAAACAAAATACAGACAATAGTAGAATAGCAAAATTGACATTTCACAATATTAACAAATGCATATTATGGACAAAATATTCACTTTTAGAAATTGGTTATATTGTTCCAATATTATTCCTGTGTTGAGTGAATTTTTTTTTCTATATATGAAAACAATTTTAATAAATCTATGTAAATTTGCCAACAGGACAAATGTATGGAATGTTACATAGTGCAGCTTTCAGATGCAGTTTACAATTCTTGGCCCCCTGTTGAGCCAAAAATTGTTTCTGGAGAGTTTTCTATCATGTGAAGGTGTTTGCCCCATGTCATCAAAATCACAGACTTTTAAACTTGGAATTTTTAATGGCTGACAGAGGTACACAGCAAATTCGCCAGTGTTAATTTAACACTAGAATTTGCTGTGTTTGAAATTGATTTTATTTATTATTCATGTTAACAATATATTACACATCAAGCCCAACATTGCATTTAAAATATATATTTTGTTAATAGTTAAAGGCACAAAATGCATCTTTGAAATATGACATTTATTACCAGTGAGCTCAGGCAGAGTCCATAGCTCCTTAGTGGTGCCAGAGGGTCTGTCATACAGTTTGTCCAGCAAAACCTGCTTGTCTGCATCAAAGAAGTAGGAGCAGAACCCTGCGATGGCAGTGGTAGGTCCACCCACATTGTTTCTGGAAAAACAATTCATAAAAACATTCAGTGTAAACGGGGAAAAAGTGGAAATAATTGCTTTCCCTATGTTCTGTTCGCACGCTTTCTGCTACATTGTTACTTTGAACTACCTTGCTGTGATCTCCTACCTGAGATCAATAATCAGAGCATCTGTGTTCACAACTTTGTTCCACACATGTTCCACGATGATCTGTGCAATGGGCTGAACCTCTTCGAAGTCACCAAACATGTCAAATCGCAGGTAGCCAATGTTGTTCTCAAACAGGTCCGTGTGGAAGGAAACCCTGATCAGCTCAATCAACATTTCTGGAGTTGGGTTCTGAAATGTAAAACAATTCAAATAATTGACATGCGATGGAATTCTACTGAAGTTACATTGACGTTCAGAAGACAATTCAGGGCAGAAAGATATTAATGAAATCATGTTCTCGATAGCAAAATATTGGATCTATTTTAGGAATAAGTTACCATTGGTGGCAGGACTGGGATGTTATGTGTGGTCTTCAAGCTCTTGTCTCCAGACAGTCTCATGAGTTCAGCTGACAGTTTGGTCTCCAATTCCTCCTTTGAAGAGATAAAGGTGAAGTCACCGCTCGCTGCCTTCAGCTTCTCTGCAACGTCCACGCCAACATTCTCAAAGGCGTAGTTGTCTGCCACTAGAGTGCAAGTAGCCTCAAGAATGGCAGGGATCTCGGCACGGAGGTTAATAATCTTAACAGCAGTGGCCAAAGCATCTGCGGCATCAACTTCAACATTGGGCTTCACGCCGGTGACCTCCCAAGACTTCTTTGTGATGGGGTTGATGGACTTAGCCGAGGGCACTGTAACGTAGAAGTCAGTTTCCCCAACTCTGATCTTGTCAATTTTTACAGACCCTCCTGCAGTTTTCTCTCCAACGACGGTGGCCCTGTTGAGGTTCTTCAGACAGTAGGCAACATCCTCCGCAATACCCTTGGTGTTTGCACTGGTCAGAATGAGGAGGGGCTTCTTTGTTCCATACCTCTGACCCAGCAGTGTGGGCATGGACCAGAGCTCGTCGGTTGTGTCGGCGCGACGGTCGTAAACACTGTCGATGTGAATCAGAGGCTCGGCGTCTGTAAAATAAGACACAATGTACGGGATGCCTGATAACTCACCGCTGCCTGTGTAGCGCAGGTCAAAGATCAGAGCGGATGTGGGCAGGATTTTGTTCCAGACCAGCTCCAGGAGGAGGGGGCCAATCTTGTTGGCTATATTCTCGCCGATGATGTGGTCGATTCTCAGGTAGCCGATGTTGCCTTCCAGGACCTCCAGCTTAATGGAGCTCTGAAGCACGGCGATGAGCTGGTCCAGGGGCAGGGGTGGCAGGGCCGGGGCAGCCGCGGGGACGTAGTTAGGCTCGTAGGAGACAACCAGGCGGGGGTCATTGATGGTGCTTTGGATCCCGGCGGTCAGCACGGTGGCCAGAGTGTCCGGGTCAGGAATGCTGAGGATCTCGGTGTTGCTGCCTGCTGTGTCAATCGCCTCCTGCATGCCAGCCAGCTTCTCCGGGGAGCAGTAGTTTTCCATGAGAATTTTTGTCATAGCTACAATCAGGTCCGGGGCAAAATTAGTGTGAACAACAACATTCCCAAGGACCAGAACCGATACCAACAAAGTGAGAGCCCTTGCCATATTGGCAGGTGTCTAGTTTGCAGTAGACCACAGTAGTAACTGAGCTGTGGTGAAACGTCCGTCCACAAAGAGGTCCTTAGTCAAATGAGACTTTCTGCTGAAACCTTACTGTTAACACACACATAAGAGGATTTTCCTCACAATAAACCCTTAATCGCATTATCACGAGTGCTTTAGCCAGACAATAATATGCTAATAATGTAGGTGCAACATGTTGTCCAAGTTACTATAAACAGTATATGTTATTTGATGCTGCTACGCATTTGAGGATGTATAACTAGGCAACAATATCAGCAGAGATATATTTACAGTACATACATTAAACTATATTTTGTTGTGTGTTATACATTTGTGAATGAGGCTGATTATTTACGATCAGTGTTATGAAATAGATGTTATCGCTAAAGGCATACATTCTTATGTAGTAACTTAAAAATGGGCCTTGGTTAGTAAGTTGAAGTTTAATATTAACTGTTATGTGTGTATTATGACGAAAGGAATCCATGCAAATAAATAAAACCACACATAATATATGTATGATAAACATGATGCTGCCTCATTTAGCAGTATACTTATGTACTTCAAACTGTGGAGATATCCACTCTCACCAATGTCCCTTTAATGTGTCGTTGGCTGTATATATCACATTGAGTTCTGACTAGGTAGTAAGAACTCACAGGTTAAGTCAACAGTTTATTTGTGTGTTCATCGTAAATGGAAAGAAAATATTCAATAATTTACACAATTACCCAAATTAACTACTGCACCAGAACATGGGTGTATTCTTTTATATTTCTACATGGCTTATGTTTCTTCATTTTGCATTTATATATATATATTTGATGCTACTACTCAGTAGAAAACAGTAGAACTGTAGCTCTTAACAGGTTTGTATGTAAAATGCTCCCTCTACTGACTGTCTAAAGACACTGCTTCATATTTTACTTCAAACCTCTCTTCATTTGGTTATACAAAGTCAGGCCACCACAATGTAGCCTTATGAGTGATGTAAGTGAATAAATAATTGATTTTCATAGATATTTACAAGAATATTTATTGGTAACTACAATAACATTTCTAATACAAAATGCCACAAAAAGCTGGTGGTCGAATTCATCGAAGGCAACTCATTATATCCTGATCAGGGATCTGTATATTTCAATATTCTATGCATGTGCAAAACAAAGCTTCATATAGGCTTAAATTATTAATAATGTGCTCTTCTCCTGTTTGAAGATTGTTGTCTTTGTTTCTGTCTACATTGGTGTGTTTGTTCTTACAAGCTTGTGGCATTATAATTAAGCACACACATACGGGACTAACAGTGTAAACATTAAAGGAATGAGATACAATAACATGATCACTATTTTCCTTGACCTTGCTTTAAAAGCCTGGCAGCAATGATGCTTTGCGCTGCACGGAGAGCATCACTGGCCTTCGCAGCAACATGTGGCTCAACCCCGGAGGCACTCCACACCTTCCCAGTCACTGCACTCATGACCACCTGGTTAGGTATGGAGGCATACAGGATACTGTTCCTAATCTGATAGGTAGCGCTGGACAGGGACCCTCCGTCGGTCGGCTCCCCAATCACAGTTGCCCTGTTCAGGTCCTTCATGGTCCTCGTGAACGTCTCCGCAGCTGATCCCGTCATGTGACTAGTGAGGATGTAGACGTCTTTGGGAGAGTCGTACCTCGGGCCCTGGGTCTGAGGTAAGGTCATGACCTCGGTCGTGGTGCTTGTGGAGCGGTCAAAGACGGTGTAGAGGTGCCTGAGGGGCTCAGCGTCGAAGAAGTAGGTGCAGAGAAGCGGTATGGCTGTTGCGTAGCCACCTGTGTTGTGTCTCATGTCGATGATCATCGAGTCTGTGTTAACCAGCCGGCTCCACACCAGATTGATCAGCTGAGGGCCGATGGCTCTCATCACTTCTATGTCTGGCATCATGTCAAACCTCAGGTAGCCCACATTTCCAGGCATCACCTCCATCTTGAACAACTCATCGATTATGTTAGCCACTTCCTCAGCTTTTGGAATTTTAGGCGTGTCATACAGAGTCTTAGGGTCAGTGTCACAGTAGAAAATGTGCAACCGATGGTCGCCTGACGACTCCTGGAGGTCAGCTGTCAGTTGGGATGCCAGCGACTCGTAGTCGACCACTGATCGATATGAGCCCTCGGCCCAATTGTTGAGCAACACTCTGCTGACCTTGTCGGCGACCTCAGGGATGGCGTAGTGCATTTCCAGGAGCTCCTTTGTCCCCTCCACCAGTGACCGAACCTCCCTATGGAACACTATGATCTCAAGGGCTTGGTCCACGGCCTCCTCAGCAAGCACTATGGCATCTGGGACCACACCTCCACCTAGCCAGCACTCCCCATTGTTTTCTATAAAGTTTATGAAGGGGACAGTAATGAAAATGTCTGTGTCTCCCACCTGGAACGACTTGGAGTGCATGAGGCTCCCAGATGTGATCTCCCCAATGAGGGTACCACGATGGAGCGACTGCATCAGATAAGCAAATTCCTCCCCAGCACTGGCTGTGTAGTAACTAGTCAGGACATACACTCCACGTTTAGACCCGTATGGTGGGCCTCTGAGCCCGGATAGACTGTTAAACTCTCTGGTGGTATTTTGGATTCTGTTATAAAGTGTGAAGAAGTGGACCTGTTCTGAAGGGTCTTGGAGAAAGGAAAGTAGGAGGCCTATGGAATCCGAGGAACCCCCTGTGTTGTATCGCAGGTCGATAATAAGGTTATCTGTATTCTTGAGGGGCTCCCAGATCTTTTGGGCGATCAGCTCTTCTAACTTAGTCATTACTGACATGTCTCCGAACTTGTCAAAGCGAAGATAACCAGTGTTTTCAGCCAAGACGCGTACTTTGAAGACTGTATCCACTAGGTTCCTGAGAAACACTGGATCGTCTGAAATGTTCTCAGGTTCAATGTCTTCCTCAATTATAACTGGATGATCTTGGGTCAGTTTGATCATCAGACGAGGGTCCTCTGACACGGATTGCAGTTCGTTGTTGAGTTTGTTTGCCAGGTCCTCTTCTGAAATGACAGCGAAGAAATCAGTGGACTCCAGATGTTGAAGGAGAGCTGGTACTCGGTCTGTAAATGAGTAGCATTGTCTGATAATGTCAGAGACAATCTGGACAGCCTTAGGAATTGCATTCCTGACAGCCAGTAGATTTTTGGCTTTGGCAACAGCTTCTTTGGCATTATTAATTACAGAGGGGGATACTCCACTCACTTCCCAGCTTTGGCCTGTTATTGGGTTCACTGACCTGGCCACCGGAACTGTGATGTAGAAACCAGAACGTTCTACTCTAATCTTCTGTACTTTCACTGAGCCACCGGCAGTCCTCTCTCCTACAATGATAGCCCTCTTCAAATGCTTCAGAGTGTAGGCTACTGCTTCAGCTGCCCCCATAGTACGTTTACTGGTTAATATGATCAGATCTTTCCTCTTTCCATACCTTTCTCCCATGATAGATGACGTTGTCCACAGCTCCTTAGTGGTGTTAGAGGGTTGATCAAACACAGTGTCAATGTGAATGAGAGGTTCTGGGTCGGAGAAGTAGGAGATGATGAAAGGGACGCCGGACAGCTCCCCAGCTGTGCTGTATCGCAGATCGAATATTAACGAGGAGGTTTGGGCGACCTTGTTCCAGATGTCGCGGAGCAGCGGGCCAAGCTTGGTGGCAGTCTCCTCCCCTAAAATCCGGTCGATTCTCAGGTAGCCCACATTGTTCTCAAGGAGCTCCAATTTCACAGAGTTCTTGAGCAAACGGACAAGCTGCTCCATTGGGAGCGACGGGAGGGCGAGCGGCATCACAGGGACAAAGTTTGGCTCAAAGGACACAATCAGTCGAGGGTCATTGAGGGCAAACTGCATGCCAACTGTCAGCACAGATGCCAAGGTCTTGCGGTCAGAAACTTTTTGTATTTCTCCACTGTTGATAGCTTGCTGAATGGCCTCTTGCATGCCAACCAGATTCTCAGGAAAGCAGTAATTGTCAAGTAGAATTTTCGCCATATCCAGCACCAGAGCTGACTGGAAAGAAGAGCTGACATAGAGAATTTGACAAAAAAATACGAGCAGTGACTGACCTCCTGCCATTATTTCAGAGAAAGTTATATATTATCTGTGTTATCCTGATTTTTGATCCATGCATTTAGAGGGACAGTCCTATCCTAGGAGAGACTGTTTTCACCAGCCAGTTTCGGACAACAACGATGACATAAGAGGCTTTTGTTCTAAATAAAACTTTAATCGCATTATCTGCGTTGACTCAAAATGACCCAAAATTTTTAAATTGGAGATGTAGCATTGAAGGTATTATGATGTATTTGTTTGGGCATGCTTACAGAGGTATGTGCATGTCCCTCATAATATATATATATATATATATATATATATATATATATATATATATATATATAAATTAACTATATAAATTAGAGGTAAAAGACTATCTGACTGTTATACAATTTCTGTGTGAAACAATTACCTCTGACATTATTTTGGTTTTGTCAGGTGATGAAAATGGTCAGATTTTGTGAGGTAATGTCTGGGGTGAGCAGATGAAATGAATACACAGTTTGTGTACCCAGGATAAGCTTTCTCAAACACAGGCCTCAGAAAGAACTGAAGAGTAATGAGCAGTGGTTATGGTTTGAATGTGAACTCTTCGAATTCAATGTACACTTACATTACTTATTTGCAGACCTCACTGAATAGTGGCATTTCCAATGTATTCATTTTGTATAATTAAGGGTTGAGTAAATTCAAAATGTAAATATAAAAGCCAATTCTAACAAGTTTTTATCTCTTTTATTTCAACACTGTGAATTTCTACATCACATAATTACACAACTATATACTGCCTAATTCTGCAGAACGGTGCCTACTGTTAATCTCACCTAAACTTCTAATACCCATTCTTACATAAGCTTGTCTGGCGATTCCTCACAACCAATCAGGACCTGGAATCTCTTTTTAAGACTCCACATCCAAAGAACAGTTCAATGCGTCAGTTTGGACGACAAGCTTGGCACATGTATGGACACAGGTCATAAGGGGATTTATTTTGGCAATCTTGGTCTCTTTTACATAGGATACAATCTGACAACACTTCATGCTTTAATGAAGCTGGGTTATATTTGTTTTTACTGAGATATGATGATAAAAGTATCCGTATATAGGCTTCTTTATCAACATGACAAACATTTGCTTCTCCTCTGAATAAGGCAGATTAAAGTGTATTGACTAATGAGTGGCATTACACAACAATGCTCTGTAGTGGTTTTGTAAAGTACTTTATGAAGATTTTGATATCCTGGGATGAACTTGAACTTAACGGTAGCATGTCGACACTGCTGCATTTGAGATTGATTACCAAAACAGTCAAAGGAAAAATAAATGATTTGCTTTTTTACTTCCTAGAATATTAAACATACATTCAAATTAATCTACAACAATATCCTGAAGTTGTATGAATGTGTTGAGGTAACAATTACTGTACAGCTGTAGAGTGTGCTCTTTACACATTATTAAAAGTTGAACCTATCAATTCACATTAAATATTCATACACTAATCTGCTGCACAGAAATTATTTTACTTATAATGCAAAGTCACTTCAATATGGAACTAATGACAACACTCCTTAATACAAAGCAATAATTTAAAGTCATAACAACAAATGCCCTTTTATTAAAAAAATACTTTGAAAATCGAATAATAGCAATATAGTGTACATGTAGTAAAAGTTAGTCCTGATAGCCCAATGATAATACACCATATTATGTACAAACTTTAGACATCATTAAGACTTCATAACATATGCAATTGACCATCTCTTTTATTTTCTAAAAGCATTAACATAATGTTAATAAATTTTAGTAAAGCCTATTGTATTCTAGTCTTTATTGTTTTTCTATACTCTCTGTGCATTTACTGAGCATAATATTTAACCAAAATACTTCTTACAAGAGGAATGTACAGATTTACAGTAAAGGATAAGGTTATCTCTGTGGCTTTTACCACTCACTACCTACATCCACATGCTGCCACCTTCATTTCTTCATACAGGTGTCGTACGGTAATGATACCGTTCTCCTTGTACATAACTGTGATGGGGTCCAGTTTTGTGGGAACACAACATGCCATGTTGGCTTTTTTTGGGTTCTTGAGATTGACTAGTGTTTGGATGAGAGCGTGTTTGGAAGGGGTCATGTCGTTGGTCAGTGGGTAGTAGCAAACCCCCCTACACTCAAAAGCATCATACTCCTCGGGCGCAACAATCCACTTGTCCCAGCCGATATCTTTGAAGATGACGCGCATGGAGGTCCTTCTGCAGTAGCCAGTCTCGGCCTGCCTCTTCCGTCTGGGCTGTAAGTCTACAGGGATCTCATTGTAGTCGCTTCCGGAGAAGACCGCCTCTTCCTCATGAACCATCATCTGCCTCACCTCTTTCTTGGCCTCTCTCTTCCTGCTTCCCAAGTCATCAGAGAAAATGATTAAAGCAGCTGAAGTGTTGTCTCCCACTCCCACGCTCACATCCAAAAATCCACCTTTGAAAGGCCCACAGTCCCACCGGTCGACCTCCACTTCAAACTCACTGACCCAGCAGCCAGAGTTTACCAATCTCTGGATGGTATTGGTAACATCAAAAGCTTCCCAAGAGTGATGTGTCCCAATGACCTCTTTCCCATCCACAAGGTGCACAGTGGCCTTGTTTCCTTTATGCTCCACATCGTAGACCTTTATGGAAGCTCCTACGCCATTGGTGGACGCTGAGACTGTCCCATTATCCAGCAGGGTAAACAACCTTAGTTCTGCCATGGTGACCTTTTCGTGATTTGGGACAGTGACATTGAACAGCATTCTGTGTTTTGACTTGGTTCCATTTTTTTCAGAGTGACTGATATCTGCGAAGGTAGTCAGGAAACAACTGTTGTATTAATATTAATGTTGTATATACAGGTCCTTCTCAAGAAATTAGCATATTGTGATAAAGTTCATTATTTTCCATAATGTAATGATAGAAATTAAACTTTCATATATTTTAGATTCATTGCACACCAACTGAAATATTTCAGGTCATTTATTGTTTTAATACTGATGATTTTGGAATACAGCTCATGAAAACCCAAAATTCCTATCTCAAAGAATTAGCATATTTCATCTGACCAATATAAGAAGTGTTTGTAATACAAATAAAAAAGAAAAAGTCAACCTTCAAATAATTATGTTCAGTTATGCACTCAATACTTGGTCGGGAATCCTTTTGCAGAAATGACTGCTTCAATGCGGCGTGGCATGGAGGCAATCAGCCTGTGGCACTGCTGAGGTGTGATGGAGGCCCAGGATGCCCTCGAT
The DNA here is from genome assembly GCA_016801145.1 of Umbra pygmaea. Lineage (NCBI taxonomy): Eukaryota > Metazoa > Chordata > Actinopteri > Esociformes > Umbridae > Umbra > Umbra pygmaea. The sequence continues at coordinate 274 of JACXGM010002755.1, read as the reverse complement.
AGCGGCCTTAAGCTCATCCAGAGTGTTGGGTCTTGCGTCTCTCATCTTCCTCTTCACAATATCCCACAGATTCTGTATGGGGTTCAGGTCAGGAGAGTTGGCAGGCCAATTGAGCACAGTAATACCATGGTCAGTAAACCATTTACCAGGGGTTTTGGCACTGTGAGCAGGTGCCAGGTCGTGCTGAAAAATGAAATCTTCATCTCCATGAAGCTTTTCAGCAGATGGAAGCATGAAATGCTCCAAAATCTCCTGATAGCTAGCTGCATTGACC
>JACXGM010002754.1:0-45211 GCA_016801145.1 Umbra pygmaea | reverse complement strand
TGGGAGGTGTAAGTGAACCCTGGCCACCGTGATGCAGTTGTGCTGGGAGGTGTAAGTGAACCCTGGCCACCGTGATGCAGTTGTGCTGGGAGGTGTAAGTGAACCCTGGCCACCGTGATGCAGTTATGCTGGGAGGTGTAAGTGAACCCTGGCCAGCAATTTAGCGTGAAATGCGGAGCTCACCTTTCTGACCTGTGTGGTGGGGCCCTAAGGGACTGTGAGCCTTCAAGTAGCGGATACTGGTGCTTTTGTCCTTGGGGTTGGATGGGTTCTTCTTGGTGTGTCTAAGCACTTTGGAGAAGGCCACCTTCATGTGCTGTTCTACTGTGGTCAGATGGAAATACCTAACGAGAGAGGCTTGTTAAAAAACCTACATTAAACCTGATCCAGCATTCACACAAACCATTTCTGCACAACTGACGAAAAACTGTCTGAGAATGAAATTGAGACTGGTCAGGTTATTAAATGAATGAATTCGAGAGCAACAACGTGATGTTGGTAGGTGAGTGAGCAGAGATAATGGTACAGGATTAGAGGAGGGACTCACTTAGTGTTGAAGAACATGAGCGTGGTGAGCAGGGTGGCAGGCGAGTGGGCACCCAGCTGCTTACACTCCCAGAGCATCTCCTCGGTCACGTGACTAGGAATGATGTATCCTGGGAGGGGAGAGCAGCCAATCACAACACACTCCCCTCAGGGATGCACAACAACACAAACGTTTCTGCAGGTCACTATTCTCTGGAAAGACCAGTGCCTTAAGGACCAATAGGATGGTTGAAAGACAATGTGTCATTCCCCGGAGAAAGACAAGCAGGCGAACACAATTAACTGTCTATGTTATTGGCCAGTATCAGTCATCTAGGGGTAATGGGGGATCTGTTATAAAAAATGTGGTCACACTGCCTCCAGTGGCGACTTAAAGCTACTGCATGTGGTCAACCTACTACTCCTGGACAGGGTTGGGAGTAATTGATTACAAGTAATTGGATTACAGTAATCAGATTCCAAAATAAATTGTAATTGGATTACATTTTTTAGTAAAGATAATTTTACATTAGGGAGTAGTCGATTGTCTTTTAAAAAATGTATCAATAATGTAAGACGTTCTGTATTACAGCGTCAAATATAATAAATAGATATGTAAATAAATTGTGTTAAGTTATGTCTTCTAGTCATCATAAGTGAATTACATAATTGGCTCATGCTCCAAACTGGGGTATTTGGTGACAAATTATCAAAATGTGCAATATGCATTTGTCAGAAAGTACATAATATTGGACATTATATTATCAACAGCCATTTCTGGACCCACTACATCTTTTAATCTTTTGGTGAACTACCGATAATGCCCTTATTGACATGAATTGGTGTGACCTTTATTTATTTTGGAGTGCTACTGTATGTCCTACTGCAACAATTTATTTATTTATTTTGGAGTGCTAGTGTATGTCCTACTGCAACAATTTATTTATTTTGGAGTGCTACTGTATGTCCTAGTGCAACAATTTATGGGGAACCATGGAATTTGGATTCTGAATTAGTCTTAGGTTATGTAAACAATTTCCAGTGCCTTAAGGACCAATAGGATGGTTGAAAGACAATGTGTCATTCCCCGGAGAAAGACAAGCAGGCGAACACAATTAACTGTCTATGTTATTGGCCATTATCAGTCATCTAGGGGTAATGGGGGATCTGTTATTAAAAATGTGGTCATACTGCCTCCAGTGGCGACTTAAAGCTACTGCATGTGGTCAACCTACTACTCCTCCAGCAACGCTCTCATCCATCATTCCCCAACTTTTTCCATGAGATTTCTGTCGATTGCCAATATTTAACTGTTCCCCTTCTTCCATTTGGTCTTGTCCAACTCCCCCAACCCTGCCTTGTTGGCAGCTCTGCAACTTCTAGGACGATATGGGATGGTGACCATCACGTCGGTAAACTGCAATGTCCACATATTTCTAACACCATCCATGTTGCCCACCCCTACACTGAACACAAATTGTCCTCCATTAGTATGTAGTGTCTGTGTCTTACCCAATGGATGGATGCTGGGCCTCCACTCATCCAGAGCTTTGTGTAACCACTGGGAGAAGCGTGTATAGTACTGGTCAGAGAAGATATCATCCACACGTCCATTTTCAAATAGGTACTGCAAGCAAAGGAAAATAAAATTACCTCTGTCAACTCTATCCAATATCAGCCAATATCTTGTGTGTTGAACAGATCTGTGTGTGTGTGTGTGTGTGTGTGTGTGTGTGTGTGTATGGGGGGGGGTCTGGTTTAACTAACCACCTGAGGACCTGAAGTCCTCACAAGGTAAGTAAAACCTGACCAACATTTTGCAGGACCACATGAGGAAATGGTCAATTACTGGCTTACAGGTTATGTTTACGGTCAAACTTACAATTAGGTTTAGGGTTCGTATTCAGATAACTTTAATGTTCAGGCATTACAGGTTAGGTTTAGGGTTAAGGTTAGCCATTAGGACCATGTTACACTTAGGCATAAATGTTCATTTATTGAGGTTTAGGTTAGGGTGAGGTTAAGGTTAGGTTTAGATTAAGGTTAATGTTAAATTACGTTTTTTTGTTTTCATATCCCCACGAGGAAAGCTACACCCATAGAAATTAAATCTATAGAAGCCTTATTAAACTGTTTTGCTTGGTCATTTGATTAGTACACAAAAAATGGCGACTGTCGTTAGGTGTCACGGTAACAACATGCGAATTGGTTTAATGCGGAAGTAGGGCGCTAGATCTTTGCATTGGAATGGTACACGTAACAATGGCTGCCCCTCTGACCATTCTGCTACATTTATTTGCATTGGAATGGCACTTCTAATCGTTTAATTTCTATGGCTACACCTGAAGTGTGTGTGTGTGTGTGTGTGTGTGTGTAGGAGTTGTACCTTCTGTATACACAGGAAGATGTAGTAGAGGGCGTCAGGCTCAAACTTCTCTCCCTCAAGGCCTCGTGCCTCCTGGGTCATTAGGGCCAGAGCCACGTTCAGTTCAGCCACCGCACTGGATACTAGGTCCTGTTGGAAGCGCAGAGCCTGTCGACCTGCGCACACACACACACACACACACACACACACACACACACACACACACACACACACACACACACACACACACACACACACACACACAAATCAATAACACAACACACACACACCTAGGGGCGTCATATGCTGCTCAGTTGTTAGGAAGTCAGACTTGTAACCGAGTGGGTCAGATATCGTGGTGCCATTAAGCAAGGACCTTTACCTAAACTTAGTCTAGGGGATGTTCCTGTACTAACTGTAAGCTGCTCTGGATAAGACCATCTGCTAAATTACTCAATGTCTAAACATAGAACGCAAACATATTTCTACAAGCATGACTCAAATGTAAAGCAAACACGCAAAACAACACTCAAAAAGAACTCAAATGTAAAACAAAAACACAGACACACAAACATAATTAAATATAAAAACAAATACACACACATATTGGCACACAAACTGACACATGGTGAGGAAAGACAAGACAAAGATAGATTTTGCTGTTAACTCTGTTATCAAAACAATGACAAAATGCAGGTACTTCTCCACATTGGTGGGAAACATATCCTAATCTACCAGTAGCTGTGGCGGGTGAATTTTCACACATAATAAATAAATAAATAAATAACAATAATGCATAAACAAACATGCAATTATGTCTAGGTGTATATTTGTTTGGGATTTGCTGAGCTAGTCTCTGTGAAAACTCCAGCCTTGAGCTGCAGTACCATAAACACAAAATGTAGTTTGTTCCCCAGTATTAAGCCCCAGTAGGCTAGATGAAATCAATGTAGAAAATATCAAGGACAAAACATGCGTAGTTACGGATGAGGAAATTTAGGCGATAATGTTTCAATTGAAATTTTTTGCGATCCGAAAAGATCAATTCTACCACAGAAATTAACACGTCGCGTGCACACGTAAACGGGAGGCTTTTCAAAATGTCAAGTGCAAATTTAGATTATTAACATGCATTCTAATTACTGTCTAATTCAATATGTTTTCTTATTATATTTGTTGGTTTGTGTTTGATATCGTTGCTGAAAGAACATCTAATTGCAGTTTTGATGGGTGCTAATTAAACCAATGTATGGATTGTGTGACTAGTAAAGACTTAGTTAAGACTTTTTCCAAACAGATTATTGGAAAATGAATTTACAAACAAAACTAAATGATAATTCAACAAATATTGTGGCATTTGTTAGGTGTCACAACAGAATAGTAATCTAAAAGTATCTGACTAAAAGTAGTAGGACATCCATTGATTTCAAATCAATCATCAGTCAATCATCTGAAAATCATTAATCTCACAGACATGTCTCCACAAAATGTCACTTTAGTAATTCGTCTACATTAATAAAACATGTATTAATAATTAATTTAATGTATTGAAGCAATATAGAGGATGAGTGTTTCTCCTATATTTATAAACAGTTGTGCTTGAAGGTTTGCATACCCCTGGACAGGGTTGGGAGTAATTGATTACAAGTAATTGGATTACAGTAATCAGATTCCAAAATAAATTGTAATTGTAATTGGATTACATTTTTTAGTAAAGATACTCTTACATTAGGGAGTAGTCAATTGTCTTTTGAAAAATGTATCAATAATGTAAGACGTTCTGTATTACAGCGTCAAATATAATAAATAGATATGTAAATAAATTGTGTTAAATTATGTCTTCTAGTCATCATAAGTGAATTACATAATTGGCTCATGCTCCAAACTGGGGTATTTGGTGACAAATTATCAAAATGTGCAATATGCATTTGTCAGAAAGTACATAATATTGGACATTATATTATCAACAGCCATTTCTGGACCCACTACATCTTTTAATCTTTTGGTGAACTACCGATAATGCCCTTATTGACATGAATTGGTGTGACCTTTATTTATTTTATCTTATTATATCTAAAAGTATCTAAAAGTAATGGAAAGTAATCAGATTACGTTACTGAGTTTGGGTAATCCAAATGTTACGTTAATGATTAAAATTGTGGATGGTATCTAGTAACTGTAATGGATTACATTTAAAAAGTAACCTACCGAACCCTGCACCTAGAGAATTTGTAATAGATGTACCATTTTCAGAGAAAACATGCGTGAGCAGGCAAAAAAGTATCTATTTCTCATGGGATTCATATTCAACTGCAGGTCATAACCCAATGGCACAATCATAATAAAAAATTGCAAAAAAATATATAAACCCTGTTCAAAAGTCTGCATTCCCTTAGTTCTCAATACCATGTATTTCCCCCATTAGCATCATTGACAGCATGCAGTTGTTTGTGATAGTTATCTATGAGGCCCACAATTCTTGCAGGTCGTATAGCTGCCCATTCGTCTTAACAAAATGCCTCCAGGTCATGCAAAGTCTTTGGTCATCTTGCATGAACCGCATGTTGGAGATCTCCCCAGAGTGGCTCGATGATATTAAGGTCAGGCGACTGTGATGGCCACTCTAGAACCATCACCTTTTGTAGCTGTAATCACTGGAGGGTCAACTTGGCCTTGTGCTTAGGGTCATTGTTGTGCTGGAAAGTCAGTGTCCCATGCACAGTTGTTGTGCAGAAGAATGCAAGTTGTCTGGCAGTATTGTCTGATAACATGATGCATTCACCTTGCCATCCATTTTCACATACATTTAGAGATCACACACCCCCAAAATATCAGTGATCTGCTTTACTCCTAAACAGAAATATAACAAGTTTAATCAATATTTTTTGTATGGATTATTTTTGTTTATACAGCAGACTATACACTTTGATGTAATCAAGTCACAGCAGGTCCTATATATTTTTCAATATATCGTCAGGCATATCGTATCGAAGAATTATCTATTTTATATTGTGATATCATTTTTTGGCCATATCGCCCAGCCCTACTGCTCAGTGCATCCATTGAGTGCTTACAAACTCATTGACTATTTATACAGACACTAATTGCGATTTAAAATGCCACAGGTGTGGGAAATTAAACTTTAATTGCCATTTTAACCTGTGTGTCACCTGGTGTGTCTGTAACAACGCCATACATTCAAGGGTATGGAAACTTTTGATCAGGGCCATTTGGGTGATTTCTGTTATTAGTATGGTTTACAAAGGAGCCAAACAACTGTGATAATTAAATGGCTTCATTTGATCACTATCCTTACAATAGAGTGATACAATCTTGCAAAAGTTTAGGCACCCCTGACAATTTCCATTATTCATTTATAAATAATTGGGTGTTTGAATCAGCAATTCTATTTTGATTTATCAAATAACTGAAGGACAAAGTAAAATTTCAGTAGTGAAATTAGGTTGGTTGGATGAACAGAAAATGTGCAATATGAATCTAAATTAAATTAGACAGGTGCATACATTTGGGCACCCCAACAGAAATATCAGATCAATATTTAGTTGAGCCTCCTTTAGCAGAAATAGCAGCCTCTAGACATTTCCTATAGCCTGTAATGAGTGTCTGGATTCTGGATTAAGGTATTTTGGACCATTCCACCTTGCAAAACATCTCCAGTTCAGCTAGGTTTGATGGTTACCGAGCATGGACAGCCTCAAATCACCCCACAGATTTTCAATGATATTCAGGTCTGGGGACTGGGATGGCCATTCCAGAACATTTTACTTGTTCCTTTGCATAAATGCCAGAGTAGATTTTGAGCAGTGTTTTGGATCGTTGTCTTGTTGAAATATCCAGCCCTGGTGTAACTTAAACTTTGTGACTGATTCCTCTACATTATTCTCAATTATCTGCTGATATTTAGTGGAATCCATGCGACCCTCAACTTTAACAAGATTCCCAGTACCGGCACTGGCCACACAGCCCCACAGCATGATTGAACCTCCACCAAATTTTACTGTGGGTAGCAAGTGTTTTTCTTGGAATGCTGTGTTCTTTTGCCGCCATGCATAACGCCCCTTGTTATAACCAAATAACTCCATCTTTGTTTCATCAGTCCACAGCACCTTCTTCCAAAATGAAGCTGGCTTGTCCAAATGTGCGTGTGCATACCTCAAGCTACTCTGTGGCATCTGTGCAGAAAAGGCTTCTTCCGCATCCCTCTCTCATACAGCTTCTTCTTGTGCAAAGTGCGCTGAATTGTTGATTCACAGTGACACCATCGGCAGCAAGATGATATTGTAGGTCTTTGGAGGTGGTCTGTGGGCTGTTTTTGACCGTTCTCACCATCCTTTGCCTTTGCCTCTCCAATATTTTACTTGGCCTGCCACTTCTGGCCTTAACAAGAACTGTGCCTGTGGTCTTCCATTTCCTCACTATGTTCCTCACAGTGGACACTGACAGCTTAAATCTCTGCAATAGCTTTTTGTCGCCTTCCCCTAAACCATAATGTTGAAAAATCTTTGTTTTTAGGACATTGGAGAGTTGTTTTGAGGCCCCTGTGTTGCCAGGAGGGTCAAAGAGAACAACACCTTGCAATTGGCCACCTTAAATACATTTTCCCATGACTAGATGCACCTGTCTATGAAGTTCAAGGCTTAATGAGCTCACCAAACCAAATATGATTCAATTAATCAGTGCTAGGTAGTTACAGGTATTCAAATCAACAAAATCACAAGGGTGCCCAAATTCATGCACCTGTCTAATTTCATTTTGATGCATATTGCACATTTTTTGTTAATTCAATGAACCTCATTTCACTATCGAAATATTACTGTGTCCTTCAGTTATTTGATAGAGCAATTAAATTGCTGATCCAAACACCAAATTATTTATAAATAAAAATAATGGAAATTATCAGGGGTGCCTAAAGTTTTGCATACAACTGTACATGAACAGTCATATTGTCAAAATCAATGCCAAAATTTCACAATTTCTGCCAGGGTATGCAAACTTATGAGTACAACTGGGGAAAAAGTGGCTGGTAAAATTTGGCCATCCACCAGGGTGGGCAAAAAAGTAAATTTCCCAAGTAAATTGCTACTGACAGTGAAAGACAGCCAGGAAAGGTACAGAAGCCAGAGAGCATTAAAGCGACGAGAGCACATCCACAGAGGTGTTGACTCACGTCCGATGGGAGCCAGCTTGTTCTGCTCCTCTTTGTCCAGCTCCGCGTTCTTGCGTTGGACCCAGAGGCGCCATACATCCAGGCCCTCCTCTGGCTTCAAGGAGATGGGGAGAAGCAGCTCCTGAGGGGGCTCCGCCTGGGACTCAGTCTCCGCCTGATCCTGTTCCTGCTGGGGGACCAGGAGTATTACATCTTACATTACAAGGTCTGGAGCCTGCTAGTTTTCTTCTACCTTATCAATAATTGCACCTACCTGTGCCATAGCTGGAAGTATGTCCCACATCACAGGGTTGTGATGAAAACAGAGTGGAACGGATTCAAGATTTGATTATTAGTGCTTTTGACTGAATCGGTCAAACCGATCCTCTATTGCTTTGGAGAGACTACGGCCATTAATAGGGCCCTAGAATTTCAGCGTTGTAGTGACCGCGGATGGAATTCAGCAATGAAAGTGGGAATCCTCACCGCATTGTGAATCTGTAATTGCACCGTGCTTTGTACGCAATACAACAGAATACTGGGGGATTCAGCCAGAATGTATCATTCAAACATTGTGAACGCTTGATCTAAACAATGCTAATTTCTAATTTCCATTAACAGATAATGCTGTGTACCACTTAATTATCCCAAGTCATATGACTAAGCTTAGAAGAGATTTAAGCAGACTTTTTAGAGATTTGACTGTCTACTTGACATTTAGTTTGTCCATAGACCCCTCTAATGCTAAAGCTTTATGTAGTGAGCGAAGTCAGTTTCTTGCCTGTTATCTTTATTTATATCAGACATGTTTAGATAGCAATTAAGATAACATGACGAATACCTATACATACTTTGACAATCTTTCATCTACATGTCAGGAAAGAACCTTTTTGTTCGTATGGGAATTAAAAAACAGAGAAACTTTGCCCATTTGGTTTTTTGGTTGCAGATGTAGTTGCAGGGGACAATAATAACTGACGCACATCATTTCTGCCTAGGGAACTGGTTCGAACCAGGTGGTGCAGTACCCGAAAAATGTTGGGTACCTCTAAAGTAAGGTGTTGATTTGGGGTTTGTGAGATTAAAAACAGAAAGAAAAAAACTAAAAAACATGGAATTTGATTATTTTTTTAATCTAATAAAATCATCCAAAATATAAAGCTGATTTTAAAAAGACTGTACATAATCTACTGCTTTTTAGGAAAACCTTGAAAATCGAAGGCGTGTCTGGGTCATGCAGCTCTGATTCTGACCTGTAGGTGGAGCTGCTGCTCCTGGTGTTCCTGCTGCTGCGGGTCCCAAATGTGCAGCTGCTGTGTGGTGTTGTAAGCCCCACCCACCGTCTGCACCACCACCGGCCCGTGGATGTTTCCATTCATGAACTGCGCTGGGAACAGCGTCTGCACAACTTCCTCGTTCGCCGTCGTCCCAGAGACTGACACCGTGGCGCCCGACTGGACGGACCCAGCCCCCGACGAAGACGACTGGGCCACCCTATTGTCCTTATTGTCGTGGTGACCGGAGGACACCTGCACTGTGCTGTAGGCCTCCTGGGGTATGGCAATGTGGTGCACGCTCCCCTGCTGTCCCCCGGAGTATACAGGGATGGTCCAGGTTTCGCCGGCCGGACCGGTGATTGTACCGGTTGTGCTGTACAGGTGTGTGCTGTCCACAGTCAGCAGGTCTGGACGGAGGGACAAGTACTGCTGCTGCTGCCCTTCCCCCTGGGGAAGAGCCAGGACCACCTGCTGGGTCTGTTGGGTCTGGGGGAGGGAGTAGGACACCTGGATGGGGACGTCAACCTTGCGCTTCTTGGCGGGCTGGAGGACCCCTGTGCCCGCCCTCCTCTCAGACTCCCGGGGGGAGCTCTGCTGCTGCTGCTGCTGCTGGGGTGACATAGCCTCCACCGTCTGGATCTGGATCTGCTGGCCGCCTGGTAGCTGGATATGCTGGATCTGTTGGCCGCCACCTTGAAGTTGAATTTGTTGGCCGCCTGGTAGCTGGATATGCTGGATCTGTTGGCTGCCACCTTGAAGTTGAATTTGTTGGCCGCCTGGTAGCTGGATATGCTGGATCTGTTGGCCCCCACCTTGAAGCTGAATGTGCTGACCTCCTTGTAGCTGGATGTGCTGACCTCCTTGTAGCTGGATGTGCTGACCACCTTGTAGGTCCCCTTGTAGCTGGATGTGTTGACCTCCTTGTAGCTGGATGTGTTGGCCCGTTGGTAGCTGAATTTGCTGCCCCCCTTGTAGTTGGATTTGCTGTATTTGCTGACCCCCTTGTAATTGAATTTGTTGACCCCCTTGTAATTGAATTTGTTGACCTCCTTGTAATTGAATTTGTTGACCTCCTTGTAATTGAATTTGTTGACCTCCTTGCAGCTGAATGTGCTGGATCGGTTGACCACTTTGTAATCTAACTTGCTGACCTCCCGACACAGCTGCCACCAACTGGGCCTGGATCTGAAAGGGAAATGACAAATGTATCACATTAATCCATGAGTGAGTACAGCATATGGTGTATTCAATAATGCATGCGTGTCTTTACTTGTTGGTGCTGCTCTGCTGTGAGCTCCCCCTGCTGGACAAGCTGTGCTGTGGGGATGCCCTGGAGATCCCCTGCCTGGCCCTGCTGCCCCTGGATCTGCACCTAAACACACGGGCAGAGGTACACGTCACAGTTCATAAGTCCCCCGGGCCGGTTTCAACAGTCATATACCATAATTAAGTGGTTCTGAGGACAGGGTCTCATCTGGCTTGTTCTGTTGCCAACTGCTCAATCAAAGCTGTCTTTATTGGCTTCATGCAGGTTAAGTGTGGGAGAAAGTAACCCTGGGTAGGGTGTGTGTAGGACTAACCTGCACTTGTATCTGTTGCTCAGACCCTTGGTGACCACCAGAAGCCACTTGGGGTGAGCTCTGAGCAGAGGTCACTTGCACCTGTCCATCCACAAGAGTAGCATTCAATTGCAGAGCAGTAGTTACAGTTAGATCGTGTACGATTTCAGAATAACTCTAAAATGTAGATGAATCATCTCCACATTAAAATGAACAGATTTGAAAAAGGCAAATACAATACTGGTCAGCCTTAGGTTTTTTCAAAAGATGTGAACTACTGCAGGAACAATGAGAAGCAATTTCTCTTACCGGACAGGCTAGCTCCAGCAGTGAGCCAGCCACCTCCGTGCTGTCTGTATAGACACAGTTTCCCTCCTGCTGGTAAACCATGGTGGTGGTGGAGGTACTCCCTGGCTGGCTGAACTCTTGCAGCGCCTCTGGCCCCTTGTTAGCCAGAGACTCTAGGAACTCTTTCATGCGATGCTGGGGCACACTGCGGGCCTTCTGGCGCACATATTCGTCAAACGAGACCACACCACTCTCTACCTGCTCGTTCATTACAAGTCCCTCTGCCCTCCACGGCGACTAGTGTGTAAGGGAAAGGAGTTAAGACACGTGGTCAGCATAACATGTCAAAAACTGGGCACACTGCAGCCACTGTCAACAACACAGCTTGGAACACATCAGTGCCAGAATCGGTTGTCAAATGTGGCAGAGACAAAGTTCCAAAACGTTGTGACCTGCTGAATGACCTCCTGTATCTCATCAAGAAATTTTAATGGCCCAGCTACCTAACTGTTATTCCGGTAGTAAAGCGAGATTGGACCAAAGTGCACAAGCACAGTGTTTTCCCTGATGAACTTTGAGCCAATGATTCTTGATCACCGGCAACAATGTTCTGCACAAAAATGCATTAGGCCGTTACTGTACAGTATGTATTTGAATAATTAGTATAATATCATTATTAGGTATTATCAGTTAGCATGCTATATTACTACTGGCGTAGTATAAACAGGCATCATCCAGTATAATTACATTATCATTTATCACATTATTATTTAGTCGTGGTTGTTTATTTATTGTCTATTCTTTGTAGTTAGCTGCCTACGCCTTAACGTTACATTAGCAAACTACTCAAATCCACAATATGAATGAAGATCATCATAAAAATAAATACACTGTGTAGTTAAGAACGGCTATGTGCAATTTAGGCAGAACACTCGACATTTGCAAGCAATTTTATCTAGCTAGTTAGCTATTTAGCAGTGCATCTTCCCATGCTACCTTAAATAAAACCCAAAGCCCTCCGTTCCGCCAAAGCACGGTGTTCAAAAATAAAACTCGATAAACCCTCATGTCATTTGCTTTCCACATGCCATTTGATAGTCTTCATTGTGTAGCGGGGTAATGCATTGCAACATTTATGCATTTTAACAGCTAGTTAGCTGAATAAACAATGTCGTAGCTAGCTAGCTGGAAAGCTAGATGACGTGTGCTATTTTCGGCGATATTTACCCTGGTTTCGATAAGAACAATGACCAAAATCCAACACGAATTTCAATCGCGCACAGATTTACCCAATACAATTCCAAGCGTTTAAGGAAAATATGTCTACCTGTGAACTGTTATATTCAGAGAACATCGAATCAATACAAATACAATTACGGAAGTAGGCCCAGTGGAACAACGTAAAACCCCGGAGTGTTCTGACAAGGAACGGCCGCGCCACCAGACAGGGCGCGGATTGAGTCGGAGGTCCCTCGTTTAGCAAAATTCCACTTGCAAAGGCAACAACTTTCCGGGAACGAGCTTTGCGTGCACCCGAGAGACGAATGGATATTAGACTGTTGCCCAGACCATAAACAAAAAGTAGTTTTTTTATTAAAATACATTATTAAAATTAAAATGTTTATAGTACTTCAAGGAGATAATGTAATGATATCAACCGACACTAATAAGACGAAACTGCTTGTGTCTGACTTTACCTAGAAGCATTCAATAGTTGAATGTTGTGATGATCCACTTACAATGAAGTTTCACATTTAATGTAGTTATTGATGGTACTTCGGCATTTCCTGCAGAAACTGCACCAGATTTTAAGTGTAGCTCGCCCCCGCGTACAAATTGTAGTGGCTCGTGCGCGAAAATTACTCACTGTTGCATTGAACGCGCGTGAGAGTGATTAAGATCCCCACCAAGATCTAATCTAGTTTGCTTACCTGTTACAATGGCATAATACACTTATATATTTATTAAAGATCCTCGCAGGCACAGAGTTTATTTGACTAATTATTAGTAGCTACTTTTCTTTGCTATTTCCCACACAGTTGTTGGAAGGCGCCATCTTACATTCAGCTTGAATGGGCGCGTATTCTCGCGAGTAATATTCGCTTGTTAAATTGTCAGTATGCATGCTAGCATCAGAAAGGTGGATACTCTGTAGAAGTTCAATATTAAATGAAATAACAAGTGATCGGTAATTACAAATAAATACTATATGTGCCTTACATTACAAAGTATATGCTTGTTTTTTTAATACTCATTTTCAAATATCAGTCAAAGATGGAATGCAACAGTGGTTCAACAATGTGAGTAATGATAATGGCAAAACACTTAACATAATACAACAGCTAAATCAATTGTAAATGCAATGATGTGCCCTTAATGGAAACACTTAGAGGGTATAGTAAAAAAAATTGTGGAATAAATCAACATACATGTGTTAAATGTTAATGTTATGATGCAAAAGTTAATGTTAAACTGAAAGTTGAATTTCTAGCATTCTAGTGTATATGCACTTTTGCATGTGTGTGTACCTTTAAACAGGAATACAACTGCCCCAGTCTGCCTTAAAGAGCCAGGCATGTGCCAGTGAGGGCCTCCCCTTGGTTTCCCCACAACAGGCTGCCTCTCCGCTCTCTTAAGGTGGTCCAAAAGAGATGGGTTGCTTGTGTATCGTACATTAACGGGACAATGGACGGGAAAGAGTTAATTCCCACGGTCTCGCTTCTAGCCTCTCCGTGATCCCACTGAGGCACTTTTTGATCAGCTTTTGCATTTTATGGTAATATTTTTTATGTTTATGCCAAATAATAATTCGTTTTTCAGAAGAAAAAGAGAAAGTTTTAAATCAAATTAAGATGATGACAGAACTGTGATACAGTTTCAGTAGATAACATGTTATATTCAATGTAATTAATTATTGAACATTATATTGATTTTCCTGATTTTGCAATTTGAGGAATGTCATTCATTAGTGTTTTTGTATTACCTGTATTTATATTTGTAAAGTAAAATAGTTGTTAAATGCCCAAAACAGGCATTTTGTTTTCCCCTCCCAATGGACTGGTGCACCATGCAAATTCCCCCAATCTGGCCCTTGTTTATGAAGGCATGCTTGATTGTAATCATAACTGTACCGTCGTCTTTACAGGCTTTCCAATAAAGGATACCATGTATTCAAGTTCAGGTATATTATTTAAAGTGTCATGACATGTAACATGTGGAAAGAATGTTACGTAGTTTAACTTTGAATCACAATATTACAATCTGTATACATAACCAAAAAACACTCAGTGGCCACTTTATTAGGTAAACCTGCTCTTTATCAGTCTCTCTTTCTTCTGTGTCAGAAAATGATATATTTAACAGACCATACATAAAAACTGAAACAGAAATCCACTACACAATGCCTATGTCTAGTTTTGAATAAAATTCTACATAAACAGATTTACATTTTTGTAATTTTGCAGATGCTCTTATCCAGAGAGACATAATTTGCTTGTAATCTTAGGTAAACTGCTGTTTCTGGACAGTTCTACATTGCAATTAAGTTCACGTAATCAGTCCACATAAGTCTGTGTAAACCCAGCAACTAAGGAAAATTGGCTTTCCAAGCCTATTGGCAAAGACTCACTCACCCAGAGGAGCTATGAGGAAGGCTTGTTGTGATATTCAACTCTCTGGAATCTGTTGGGAATTGTTGCTATGAGACAGGATGGTATGTACAATTGGACTTGGCAAATTGGTAAAGTAAGACCAAGCATGCTAGTGATCATTGATGATAAATGTATTTTACATAATTATTGATTATTATTGTTTATTTTTTTATAGAACAGCAGAAAGCAGAAGCTACGGAGACATATGTAGGGGGAGACAGTCGTCACCAGGGGGTGTCTGAGCTCTGGAGTGGGGAGCTTAGACCAATATACCAGAATCTGACTCTGGACCACATGTGCCCTGGTAATGGTAGTTCAAGCCTTGGCTCAGCCACTGTCTCTGCCCTTGCTCTCTGTCTTCCCTATATGCCTGTCTCCCTAGCTTTTGCGTCCTACTGTTCTGTAATTAAAAATAAAAACAAAAATATCCCCACAAAAAAAAATCAAAAAGATTTACTGTTTGTTTAGTTGCAGAGAGATGAGCAGAGCTTGAGGTCCATTACATTTAAGGCTGCTAAATTAACACCATTAACATTGTGTCAGCTTTCAGTCATAGTTGTGGTTTGTCTTTTGTAGAAAATTAAAATTCTGTCAGATCAGCATATACATTGTAAAAAAAATGGGAGCTAAGTAGAACCATATAGGGTTCTTCATGTTGTCCCCATAGGGGAACACTTCTGTGCTAGGTAGAATAACTCTTTACAGAGAGGGTTTTGCAAAGAACCCCCATTAAATTGTTCCAACTAGAATCCTGTATGATAGGTGCTATTAAGAATGGTTAATTCCTAAATTGTTCTACATAGAACCCTCTATGAAGGATTCTAACATAAACCCTTTGAAGGGTTCTTCCTAGAAGTGGGCCCAGTCCACTTACTCCATTAGTTTTAATGGGATTTAATAGGCTTATTTTTTACTCTATGGTATAAAACGTGAGATTCCTGCCCTGCTTTTTTTCTTCTCCAGATCCTCTCAGAACACTCTAATTACTGCTTTTGTCGGCAATGGTTCTACCAATATTCACATTCTTGAAGTTGGATATAGCAGAAGAATGTAGAGTTTTCTAATGAACCACTCTGTTAAAAACATGTATTTTACATTGTTGGTAAATAGAACGCCGTCTGGTCTATTTCGTCTTATCTCTGAAAACATCAGTTTCATTGACTGTCGGATTTCCTAGCCATCAATGAATACATACAGGGATTACATTTTTGTACGCAAAAGTACGCAGCCCATTGTATTAAGGTCACATTTTTTATAAGTGTTACATTTCCATAAATGGAGATAAGAATGGGTGTGTTGTGACCAGTCTTTTTGTAGCATCAACACAATTTGGTGGTTTTGGGCAGGGACAACGGTACGTGCTCTGGAGATGTACAGCTGGAGTCACCAGGTAGAAACGTTATTACTAACAGCAGTGAAGTGGGCACCAGCACAGCGGGCCGGGCACAAAACGGAGACAGGAAAGAGACTTCAGGCCATGTGGTTCTGAAACACGTGTCAAGGTTTTGGGTCCTCCTAGGTTCAACATGACATGAAAAACATTAGAATGGGCATGCCATTCTGAAAGAGGGATGAGTATAATCCACAGAGTGTACTCCCATCCCACAAGCGTAGGGAATCATGGGGCAACATGAGCAGGCCAGTGACATACCCCCTGAGTGGCGTTGGATTGAGGATAACCCAGTGGAGAGAGGGGAGCCTACCAGGCAAGCCAGCATGGGTGGTTTGCCAAACAGTGCTGCCATACACTTTTAGTCCCATGGGCCAGATTACACTATATCATAGTACTTACTTAAGATATAAGTCTTCGGCATAGATTTAAATGTTGAGACTGAGTCTGTCTCTCACATGGGTTGCCAGATTATTCCACAACATTGGAGCTCTATATGAGAAAGCCCTTCAAGGAACAGTAAGGAGGCCTGCATCTTCTGAACATAACATAATGTATGTGTATTGAAAGACTACAATTGGGGTAATATGTTAAAATTTTGCGGTTCTTGTCAGAATTCTGGCGGCCGTGTTAAACTGAAGTCTTTTGAGAATCTTGTCTAGGTTGCCAGAAAATAGAGCATTGCAATAATCCAATCTTGAGGTAACAAAAGCATGGATGAACATTTCTGCAATGTCACATTTCTGTTCAGTTTTGTAAATGTTTGCAATGTCTGCAGATTAGACGCTAGATGCCAATGTAAACACAATAAATCACTGCACTGATATTGGGGTAAGAAGAGAAACAAAGTATAGTAATAATTAATATATTCACCATTTATACTAAACCTATTTAAAGTATTTAATGAATATCCTGATCTTAAAGCTAGCCTTGGTTGTTCCTGTGGTAGTTTTGTATATCTAGCTGTATATTTTCTATTTTAGTTTGGTTCTACTGGGCTCAACTGTAAAAGAGACATGTTGTTTCAGCATAACCCCCTTGTTAAAATAAGTTATTTAATCCGTAGCCTAATAACATGCGTTCCTAGGTTGGAGTTTGAGCTGCGTAAAACATACTGCACAGTGTAATAAGCCACTTGAGGAAATATATGAGTGTTTAAACAAAGTAAACACAAAAGAAGACCTGGCCTATAACAACACATTCTGCTTTTTGGGTGTTTATAGGCTGACATTCATACCTTCATTTCTAGTTGATTTAAGCATGCTTCCCCCATGATGTCAGTAAGCCATCCACTTGGCATTGACATAGTATGTGTGTTTGCTGTGGAGAAGCCAGGACATGTTATGAGAGGTGTGCTTTGACATGCTGCAAATACAAAACAAAATATCTAAACATATATATATAGTACATGAACCTTACTATTGTCCCACTACACTAAAATACAATACAGAGAGTACACACACCTACGTATATATATCACATAATCACATATGCACATATTCCAAATGCTAACTGAATCCTTGTAAATCGTTGTGTGAGGTGTTTATTTTTCTCTCTGTGTGTTTTGTCCTTGTGCACTGCTGGTGCCTAGGTGCAACTAATGATCTTAATGTAATCCTTGACTGATGTGATTACAGAGCACAGCTATCAGAAGGTATGTAGGTGAGAGAGAGAGAGAGAGAGAGAGAGAGAGAGAGAGAGAGAGAGAGAGAGAGAGAGAGAGAGAGAGAGAGAGAGAGAGAGAGAGAGAGAGAGAGAGAGAGAGAGAGAGAGAGAGAGAAAGAGAGAGAGAGAGCGAGGGAGAGAGAGAGAGAGAGAGAGAGAGAGAGAGAGAGAGCATCATTCTTGAAAATCTACTCAGAGCAAACAGAACCCTTACAAACAACCACACAACCTGCGAGACAAACATGAGAAAAGCAAGAGCCAGTATGTCACCCAATGACACCGAGAATATATTACCGATATCTTAACCAACCCCAGGTAGGTGTTGAAATAGCTGAACATTTATGCCTTTGGACAGGAAAATGAATCACCTGTATATTGTCAATTAAATAGTTACATTTTCATTGTAAGAGATAAAAGTAATGTGTCAAATGTCATTAACTATAATAGCACTGTGTATTTTGTGTGAAATCTGGTCAATTTATACAGTTGTTTTCAACTTTGAAATCAATAAGGGGTGGAATAGCAAATCATGAGAGCATAGAGTATGTTGGACAGGAGGATATTAGCATACAGTTTATTATTGTGTGTCTGTGTATTTGTTGGAATAATCTTCTTATATATTGATTAGAGGGGAATTACTAGACATCATATTATATGATGGAACCATTGAGCGAAGAAACACTTGTTTACCGAACACTTCCTCAAGAGGTTAGGAAACAGACAGGTATGTGACTAAAAGGGCACCCCTCTGAGAGATCAGAAAGATCAGACGGCTTGCAGCTGTAATCTGTCACGTTTATGCCAGAATCTCCTACTAGTGTAATGGCACATGTCCCACACACACAGACTCACAGGATTAAACAACTGATTTCTTAAGGGATTAAAGGGCAGATTATTGATTAGCAGCTGGTTGATGATATACCGCAAGCTCACCTTTGCAAGCTGCTATTGTATCACCTGGCCCATAAAAAATGCAGACACACGTCATATTACTAAACCCATTTACATCCAGATTAGCCTGGAAACCCTATTACTCAGAAGTACAACTCACTCTGCCAATGATATCACATGTAAAGACTTAAAGATACTTGGTGCAATGGGCAGGGGCGCTGCTAAGGATTTTGGGCCCCATGAAAATAATCTTGACAGGGCCCCCAACACAGCTGAGACAGGGCTTCTCTGGGCCCCCTCTTAGTCATGGGCCCCGAGAATCGTCATCCTTTACCCCCCCTTTACAGCGCCCCTGGCAATGGGCAATACCAGCTAGCTGGATCACTTCTGTCGTTTGTGTTTTGTAGGTCTTCTACAAAGTGTGACTGCCCCCAAGGTTACACTGAGCGATGGCACGGGTATTGTTCTTCTCCCTGGTGTTGGCTGCACTCCCTCACTGCTCACATGAAAGAACTACGAGGACCACCTCCTCGTCCTCCAGCAACCCTGATAGTGTCCACCAATCTGGACTCTCCTACCCTGACAGCACCAGCTCAAAAACTGCATTTCCTCTTTCTATCCCCCTCCTTCCTGTGTCCCATGACAGTGGCAGCACATCAGAACCAACCAGTATTGCACCCACTGTGACGTCACATATAGCCACGTCTAAAATCTCTGTGTCTCCCGTGAGGCATGGCAACAGCGGCCTTCAGCCGAAACTCAACTACTCTATTGTAGCGATCTCCGAACAAACAGAGTCTGAGAAAAGTTTTACTCCACAAACTCCTCATCAATCGCGTGGACACATCATTACAGAGGCCAGTCTGGATAAAAAAGGGCTGGAGGATGAGGAAAAAGGTTTTCTGTTAGACGACGTGTTTGTTATTGACTCTGTGGCGCCAATGAGCAGCAACACTCAAGGAAAACTCTCCGGCCCATCATCAGCCAATCTCCAACAAGCACCGCTTGAGACAGATCAGTTCCAAACAGGTAAGAGTTGCACATCCAAGATATATATATATATTTTTTTGGCCAAGACACACTTACTCATCCTAGCATGTACCTCTACTATTGGTTCTGTGTGAAAGCTGATGTACTTTCAGACAAGGACCAAACTCAATCCGTTCCTGATGTACAAGCAACTGAGTCGTCGGCCCCATCATCAACTCAGGCGTTACAAACAATACATCAACAAAGAGAAAATGGTAAAGAACATTTCTTTATAGCTCTACGGCAATGACTCATCCTGTTTATCTGTTTAAAACATCACTGGATGACATGCCTTACTTAGTCCCTTTCTCCCTCCTACTCTTTCACAGTTAAAGTCATGCCTGCCGTCCCTGGCCGCTACGGTGTGTTTGGCCCCGTAACACATAAAAATCTTAACGGGGGCCCTTGTTCACAAGGCCAGGGTCCCTGCGTCATCCCTACGATCACCTACGGCACGCTTCTCCTGTGGAAGGACCTGAGTCGCACGCTGGCCTTCGCCTGGGAGCTCCACGTCTACGGTTCCGCCGGGCTCTTCCTGCTGCTGTCCTGTGTGGCCGTATTGGGAATGGTGGGCGGTTCCGCTATGCTCCGCCCACTCTGTGGGAACCTCATTCTGGCCAATGGGCTGCTGCTGCTGACTGGGGCTCTGCGCACTGCCCTCCTCCTGACAGACCCGTATGGCACGCGTCGGATCTTGTCTCGTACCGTCCTCACTGCTCTCTACAATCTGCCTCTGCCACTGATGCTGTGGGCGCAGCTTGCCCTGGCTATGATCGCCCACAAAGGGGCAAACCTCAAACTGCTGGCCTCTTTGCTGCAGCGCCCCCGCGTGGTGGGGAGTCTGGCAGTTTTACATTGCACTCTGCTGCTGGGAGCTGACCTGCTGTCCCCGGCGCTGACCCCTGAACTCCCTCTGGCTCTACAGAGCCTCTCTCTCTGCTGGGGCCTGCTGCTCTGTCTGGGCATCCTTGCGCAGTCGCTCTCACGCCTGCATCCCTTCTCCAAATCTCCCATCCCCCAGTGGGGCACCCCTCAGAGGACAGAGGAGCGTGCGCGGCGTGTGACAGCGGTGTGCGCTCTCCTGGGAGCTCTGTGCTCCAGCACGCAGATCTACAGCCTGCTCTGGCTCTACGGGCTTTTGGGGGACTGGAGACGCTTCAGCTGGGGCTGGTGGCTGGGCCAATTTTGGGCCCGGGTGCTTGAGCTGTTCTGGGGCTTCTCCATGCTGGTGTTGGGCTCCTGGGCATTCTGGACCCCGCGGAGAAGTCAGGCTCGGTGTCACCACCACCAGAGGAAGCCAACGGGGTCGTTGTTTTGGGGCACAGTGCAGAAAGCCCTGCGGGCAGGGCCTTTCAGTAGGTCGGAGAAAAACTGGGCGGAGCTCATGCCGAACAACTGGGCGGGGCAGCACCCGTCGAAAGCAGACAGAGGCTCCATCCTCCGTGTCTACGATGATCCTTCCACCATAGACAGTCTGAGGGACACCATGACTTCACCTCATTACGCGGGGGTAGGGCCCACTGCCGGAGGTAGCGGCACTGAGACTCACCTCCTCTGGCAGCAGTTGGGGGAGCAGGAGTGTGTCCTCTCCTTCATAGAGTTCGACATGCGGCCCCCGTCGCCAATCAACTTGAGCCTCAGCATCGACAATGCGCTCCAGCGTGAACATCGGCACCTGCTCGGGTTGGGAAGCTTGTTCACAGGCCCACTGCCTTCCTCCTGGACTCACCAAGCCAGACCCGATACCTCGTTGGGGGACAGTGACTTGACCCCCGCCTCTTCCACCTGTGGTGGCTTTGGGTCAGGGCTGGCCTCAGGCTCCAGGTCTGCAACCCCTGACCACTTCAGAGGTACAGAGCAGCCAGAGCCACAGTCACTGGAGGGACATGATCAAATTCTCCAGCTATGTCCAAACCCCGACCATCAGACACGGAAGGCTCCAGACACTGATGTATACCGGTTTATGGTTCCAGATGAGGTGAAAGAGCCTGGCATCACTAAGGAAGAGAACTGGGGCAGTGTGGGTAGCATGGATGCTGTTAAAGATCTATGAGCTGTCATCTTCACCTCCTCACCAGTGGCCATGTCCCTTTAAATCAGTGCTTATATTTGTCTTATATAAGTCATTTTATGCAATGTTAGAATTCCCATGAGAAAACAAGCGTATGGGAGCTATTCGAAAGATATGAAAATATTGAGTATTCTTTTTCAGCTTTTTTTCCCATGCATTGACTTTACATTCTTGTAATAAATGTGTAAATTAATAAACTATACAACTCTTAGTAAAATAAACATGATATATTATTGTTATATTAAACATTTTTTTTGGAAAGGCAAATTTCCAATGCATACATTAATTTCAACCTTAGTCTTTCAAGGACATAGATAGGTATGAATGCAGAAAGTTCCGGTGATTTTATCCATGTTGCCCTACTGGGATTTTCTTTTACGGACCACTACTAATTCCCATTGGGGATAACAATAAAGCAGAACAGAACAGGGAATGAACCACCTCAGGTAATCCAAACATCACATAAAGA
This sequence comes from Umbra pygmaea, assembly GCA_016801145.1. Classification (NCBI taxonomy): domain Eukaryota; kingdom Metazoa; phylum Chordata; class Actinopteri; order Esociformes; family Umbridae; genus Umbra; species Umbra pygmaea. The sequence continues at coordinate 22,865 of JACXGM010002754.1, read as the reverse complement.
AGAGGGTAGGTCCACACAAGCATAAGTACATTCAAATGAAATCAGATCTGATTGGTTTCACATACTCAGTCTATTTTGTCCTGAGCTTATAACATTTTCCTTTTTCAACTTTGAGGGAAAATGATATCTTCTCCATAATATAAATCTCATAGACAATCTCAAGCCATTCATCCATTGTGGGTGATTCTACTCTTAACCATTTCCCTTACAACATATTTCTTACTGGCTACTAATAGTATAGCCAGCAGTTTTCTATCTTTGATGTCCCATGTTTCGAACAATAGATTGCCCAAATACATAGATTCACAATTAAATGGAATGATTACATTAAATACATTATTTATATGTTTATGGATCTCTTCCCATTAAGGTCTTATTGCCAGACAATCCCAGAAAATATGGAAGTGGTTGGCTCCATTGGACCCACAAAGTTTCCAACAATCGTCTCCACTGCTGATGTTGTTTTTGAATGGGTGTGATAAAATATCTTGCGATGTTTTCCCAGTAAAATTCCCGCCATGTGTTTGACCCGGTTGTGGCCCGTTATAGCTGTCATATGTTCTCCTAAATCTCCTGTGTGAACGTCACCTTTACTTCCTTTTAAAATTTCTTCTTTATGTACTCTATATTCCCTTGTTGAGATAATTGTATGGCATTATATAATTTGGAGATGATTTTCTTGCCCGGTCTGGGTTTAGTCAATGATAAAAATACCTCCATGAACCCTGACTCACCTGTTCCTAACCCCTCTTAAAGGCTTTTGTTAAAGTAATGTCTCACTTGCAGGTACCCATAAAAATCATATTTTCTCAGTCCATGATCCTTCTCTCGGGTTTCAAAACTCTGAAATGCCCCTTTGTGTACAAATGAATAATAGGTAGTTAAACCTTTTGAGATCCATAACTTAAATCTGCCATCGGTTCGATTTGGTGCAAAATCTGAATCTGCCAGCACTTCAGAAAGCTGGCTGTTCTCTTCTGGGATGTCCTGTTCTCCGTGTAGTTTGTTATCACCTAGTAGGGCTGTTATTGGGATTCCCTTTATCATCATGCATGATAGTAATCCTGTAGGCATGGAAGGCCCATTCCACCCTTTACTTTTCTTTATTGCAGTGTCTTAAATTTGATTCTGGCCCTTTTCCCTTGCCACAAATACCTCGCTATTAATCTGTCCCATTCTATGAACTGCTTAGATGGTATTTTGTCTGGCAGATACTGAAAAGTTATAGCATTAATGGAAGAATATTCATCCCGATTGACTCTATCCGGGAGCTCAAACTTAAGAAGGGTATAACATTCCATCTATGTATATCAGACTTTATCTTTGAATTCAATGGGCCGTAGTTGATGTCATACCTTCTCGAGAAGTCCCTAGGCAACAAGACACCCAACTATTTAATGGAGTCAGCATTTCCAATTGTACATGGACTTAATTGAGACTGGTGGGTCATAGTCAAATGTTAATTAGTTTTGTTGGTATTAATTTTATAACCCGAATTGGAACCAAATTCCTCCATCAATTTCATCCGTTTTGGGATAGGTTGTGTAGGTTGTGTTATACTTATCAATAAATTGTCAGCAAATAGGGCCAGTTTTTGCTCCCCAGATATCGTTGTTACCCCCTTTATACCAGACCTCTGGCTAATCAGTTGACTCAAGGGTTCTATAAACAAGGCAAAGAGGAGCGGCGACACACAACATCCTTGTCTCGTTCCTCTTTCCGGAATAAATGAATTGGTTAGATCTCCATTGATTTTGATTAGCTATTGGTTTGTTGTGTAGAGCTGCAAATGAGTCAATTAAAGTTGAATGGAAGCTAAATTTTGAAAGTAATTCATATATAAATGCCCACCTAACTGAATCGAATGCTTTCTCTGCATTCAAACTTAATATCAGTGTCTCCAGTCTTTGTTGTGTGACTTGTCACATAATGTGCAGTGTTTTTCTGCTGTTATCTTGGGCCTGTAATTGAAACATTTTGATCATATTAAGGGGACAGTGTAAGACAAAGGTGACCATACTTATCCTGTCTGTACGTAAAATAATGCAAAGATTCCTGAATGGCTTACTGCAATAAGTGTGCTTTATTGTAGGTTGTATCAATAGAAACATAAACTGATTATTCCTGGTTAACAACAAAATATAGCCTAGAGCTATGCTTTCTAACAAATAATAGTTTTAAACATATAATCAATTGCTTTTTAAATTAAAAGGTGTTGTTGTTGCATTTACCTGCCAAAATGCTGTTCAATACTTTTATCAGTTAGCAGCTAGCATATTCAACAAATACAAGACAGTATTTTTGAGTTTCCGTTCCCGCCTTTTTCAGCTAGGTTTTCCCACTAGTTGTGTAAGTCATTCTGTATGAAAAGATCTGCTTTCATGTAAATGTCTATGTCGTTAATTATACCATCTGGTGTGATTTTACAGTAGATTTTCCCCTGATGTGCATGGTGAATTCCGACTTCCTTTTGTTTTGTGAACACATCGTTCATGCCCGTTAATTGGCAGGTGTGTTTAGCTTAAATAAAATCACCAGCAGAATCATGTCCATTTCAATTCAGGTAACCTTGTCAGTTGATTTATATGTATAATCATTTTGTTATTTTTGTTTTTTGAAAACAGTAGCAACAGTAGGTGGGATGTTGTGGAATTATAGTATCTTAATGTACGGTACAGTCACTTTAACGCTTAGTTTTGTGTTAAGTCCTTGCTATGGACATTCCCTGGACTCGAACATTCCAATTTCTAAAGTGAAGTCTAGCCTCGATCCGACAACTTCTCTATCGGGAAGGATTGTGTTTGGAAATAGTCCTAATGTTAAAGTGAGAGGTGCAGGTTTCGCTACCACAGACCATGAACTAGCCGCTAATGACCCCATCATAACTCAGAATGGATCCCTTTCGTTTGTGGCCAATTATCAATCCGGCCAACATGTAACTGAAAGTAAGGAACCAGACAGTTTTCTTTAATGAGTCTTTTCGATGTGAAGATACCAATTCCTACTATGAAAAAAATTGTCATTCAATATTTAGACAATTATTCCTACGTTATCAGCCTTCTAAAAAAATTACCATGGCTAATTGAATGACAAACGTCTGATGCGCGATTTTCTACTTAATATGATTATGGTATTTAGTTTTGCTATATTTGGTCTTCCAAACCAATCAGCACTTTATCAGAAAAAGGGACGAGGTGGCTTGCTCAACGGCAGAATACCCCTTTATTTGAGTGAAACATAAGGTGAGCTTTTATGATTGCTATTAATTTCATTCCAGAATTGCCCCAGTTGAACGCTAAACTGCAGCGTATGTTGCCATCAGTACAATGTAGCAATGATTCAATGATCCTTCGGGTGAAACGCGGGAGAACTCCACATTTTCTTGTAGACAGTGGTAAGTATGGTGTGATCGTTATTATTTTTAAGAAAATTAAATTCTTTGACATGAACGCAACAAAAGCATTATTATGTTTCAGTAGTACTCCAGAAGGTCACTAACGTCCTTTGCGAACTTGTTTGTCAATGTTATTTTGCAGTGCTGCATTTTGTGTGTTGTGAACTTGGGATTTGTTTTATTGATTAAAACAAAATGGTTTTAATCAAGAAAACAAAATTGTTTCAATTTGGTTTACTATGCAGGTGATGGATCTCCTGTTCTTCCTCTTTCCCGGATGCCAACTCACTGTGGTTTCTCTGTGAAGCGGTCACGCAGAGATGTGACTTTTGTTGCACCATACCAAGGCTGCCATGTAACACAACAGGTGATATCTTCCATGGAGGCTTGCTGCTTTAACGTTAAATTATGCTGAAGTTCTTGCAATTTTCTCTATGCCATAAACTCTACATTATTTTATGGGAATGTTTGTTCAAATGGCCATCTTATTTCAGGCAGTGTTCTCAGATGTTCAAAGTAGAGATGGGTAGTCAACTGCAAAGTGTATACTGGCTTGTTTTCCATTTAATCTGTCCCAATAAAACCTCAGGTTGCATTTCAAGTGGCTGAGATGGTACAGTAGAGTGTATTGATGTCAGCACACACCAGCTGATGAAGTCTCTATTCTCTGTGGGCAGTGCTGGTCAATAATTTTTTTATCAATTAAGGCCATTTGACTTCCAGTGAATTGAACCCAACATCCAAACATTCCAGACACAAACTCTGAATAATGTTGTAGGACTGTAGTCACAGTGCAGTGTGCTCTTTTTATATTAGGCTTGCAAGCGGTTGATTTATTAAGTGTTGTCATTGACATTGGAGTCCTGCTCAGACTGTCCCAAAACAGGTGTGAAACAAACAGGTGTGGTTGAAATGTGAGACATGGTATCCATGTTTCGTTTAGATTTGGGTACCATGACTTCTACCATCACTTGGTTTTGATATATTCTCTTACATTCTCTGTGATTCCACCATTCCATATGAAACTTTACCTGCTTAAAGACCTTGTGGTTACTAGCAAGCGCTCTCAATGGAATGCCATTAGACCTCATTTACTTAATGAACATATGTAATATTGGTTTATCCATTCACGTTGGCCGTTTTACATGTACAGGTCTTCATGTCAGATGCTTTCTCACACAGGGGGGGAACTATGTCCTTCCTCTGCGTCTGTGGGGAGCCACCTTGACCATGTCTTGTCCTGTTACTCCTTGTCATTCTCCATCTGTCTACTGCTTCTCCTCTGGCATGGTGGTAAAGCTTCCTGTTCCAGCGTATGCTGTCAAAGTGAAAGGTTTTTATTATTTTTTATATATTTTTGAGGTGTACAGTAGCTGAGCTCTATTGAGTAATGTGAGCATTATGTATTTTAAAACAATGAATTCAAGTCTAATTGAGAAGGGCAAAGATAAGAATTTCAGTAAATATACAGTAAATGCTTATGTTTTTGTATTTTAGCTCAGTGGTTTTCAAAACATTTTGGGGACATTTAGTCATTCCATGTATTAGATGCCTTCTAGAGCTAGCACACCTAAATCATTTAACTAGTAGCATAGAACCCTGTACCTCACTGCAGGGTTGTTTCTAAAGCTAAGTAGGGTTGGGCCTGGATGGGAGACCAATCCTGCTGGAAGTGGTGTTTGAGGGCCCTCTGGTGTAAAAATCATTCCCAATACCCGAGAAAAGTGAAAATGTGACCTGAAGGCTGTTGTCTTTCATGGTTGCATGTAGTATTGCTACAGTCTTGATCATTTGGTAATTTTCCACTGTATGCATTTCAGTGTCTGGTGACTGGGAACAACTTGTATCTGCCTGCCAGCTTTGTGGATTCACATTTAAGTCATTCAATGGAGGAGTGGTTATCACTGCTCCATACAAAGGACCCTGCATGATGATTAAGGTAGTCAACACTGCCCTCTAGTGGGCATCATTTAATATGAGCACCAACTGCATGGTTATTTCTTGAGTGATGTGCTTTTCTCCCCTCAGGCTAATGAGCATTTGCTCTATTTGCTCTCGGATGAGGGGGAGTTTACCCTATCTTGCCCTGTGGCTAGCACTTCAGTGAAGACCATGCCTGAGGAGGCGCCGGGATACCCCGAGGAGGCGCCGGGATACCCCGAGGAGGCGCCGGGATACCCGCGGGGCCAGGAGGCGCCGGGATACCCGCGGGGCCAGGAGGCGCCGGGATACCCGCGGGGCCAGGAGGCGCCGGGATACCCGCGGGGCCAGGAGGCGCCGGGATACCCGTGGTTTCATCACGTTCCATATTATTTATCTGAGTATCCCTCTGTCCCAACCACAGTTTCAACTAAAATTCCTGTTCTGACCAACTTCCATAGACCTCCTTCAAAGACCCCACATATGCAACTGACAGGATACCCCCACGGTCAAGAGGGGCCTGAATACCCCTGGTTTCAGCAGGTTCCCTATTTGTTATCACAGTATCCCTCTGTCCTAACAGCAGCACCATCTCTAGCATTAACCAAAACTCCTGAACCGAACAATTCCCCTAGACCTACTTCAAGGACCACACGTATGCGACCTAGTGGATACTTTCAGGGACAACAATGGTCTGAATACCCTATGGACTTGCTGAAGCCTGGCTACCCATTGTTTCAACAGGTTCCCTACTTCTCTCCATATGACCATGAAGTTGTTGTCCCTACAGTACCAACTAGGATTTTAACCATAGATACCACTCTGGAACCGTCAACCGTTCCTAGACCAACTGAAAAGGCCTCACGTGTGCGACACGGAGGGCCCCGTCATCAGGTGGTTGACCCCCGGGAGTACCATTACAGGTTTCAACCTTCCAGACATTACCCACTATTTGACAGGTCTGTTACTGCTTCAACAATAGATAGTCCTGCTACCGTGATTAACCAGTTCCAATACAAGCAGCCCTACAGGCCTTCTGGACAGTACCCGAAGGATTACAGCTGGAATCCTTACGTCTCTGCTCCGTTCAACTGAGATTATGAAATGCCAATATCCGTTTAGGACCGTAGGAAATAACACAGTATGGGTTTATAAGATCATCTTGTAAATGTAGTTTTTGGTGGCAAAGTGTTTGACTTTTCATACTCATAATTTTTATTTAAAGGGATCAACAATTGCCATACTGAACATGCTAAATAATTACTGTGAATGTATTGCCTGAGTTTGATTTGCCTCATTAATAAAAACAAACTAATATTGATCCTGTTGTAGGGTTATGCAACATTAATGTCACACATGGAAAGTCTGGAAATCTGCTATCCCTGTTCTTTACTCATTTATACATTGAATATGGTAATGTGTTGACCACTAACCAATTTGAGATGTATACAATTACTACTCCAGTTGTAGCATTTTCCAGCTAATGTGTCTCCAGTATTATTTATTATTATTTACGACATGACCGTAGGAAGCCGATGCTTGGCAGACAGGCATTTACAAATATATTGAGAGGAAGGGTATGACAAGCCATTTTAACATTTAATAGCAAGACTAGAGATTCATTGCAGATATCCATAATTCAATTCTTCCTAGTCAAAGAACAATTCCGATCTCCACGATGTCATTCTTACTAGCACAAATTGTCACGATTCCCATTCATGTGTCTGGGGCTTTCAATTTCAGATATCCACCACATCATCATTTCCAGAATGAATATTACCAATATCTGCAATAGAATTACTATCAGGAAGTACTTTCATCAGATTACCACAAATACAATTGTTATTAGTCAACCTTAATTTCTGAAATCCATAATGTAATTTTGACTATTCAAAATATATTCTGACCAATAAAACAATTACGAATCTCAACAATCAGTATCATTACTAGTAAAAATGCAACTTCAGATATTTACAATTAGAATTATGAATAGAAACAATACAATTCCAGATATCCATCCCACTTGGAATTTTAAAGGATATTTAGATATCTTGAATTTAGTTTTGCCCAGTACAATCAAAGTTGTAGATATCTTGAAATACAATTTTTACTTGTAAAAATGTTATTGTAGATCTCTTTAATTACCATTCTAACTAGTGAGAATACAATTTCAACCAGTAGAAATGCTATTGTTGTTATCTTAAATGTAATTACAGATGGTAAATTGGTTTGATGAAATGTTTAAACTGCTTGCCATAGAAGGGCAGTCAGCCGAGCCTGTCTCGAACCCCTGTCAGAAGGGAGCATATGTGGTCCAGTGTAGTGTCTTTCAGTTTTTTCTGTGTCATGGTAAAACTAATAGAATTACACAGAACGACGCCTTCATACCTATGTATAGAAATTCAAGTTATCCAGAAACGTTTGAGAACACGTCATTATTGAGCTGTGAGCAAGTACAGTAGTCAGCGACATCCGATTTACACCCCCCTCCCCGACGGTTTTAGATCTTTTAACGTTTCAGTTAATGGTCAGGTGCTAAACACTAGGTAAAACGTCCACCAATTTACTCAGACAAGTAGAACTGCGAACCCGGTCCGCTCTAATCACGGAAATCTGCATCGTTTGAGTGAACTGTTTGAATCTGAACGTGTTCATGTTGAGCTGTCAGACCAGCCGACCCGCTGACGTCAATGTGGGCGTGGTCCACTGGGAGAAATGAACGGTCATCAGCACACAGTCTTCTGCGCCCATGTAAGTTGTAACCTGTAAATAAACATCTAGATAGTTTTTTTAAACTAGCTATAATATCGGTGTGGTCTGGAAATTATATCTTGAGTATTTGGTTTATGAACTTGTGTAGGTTATGATTGATGTTAGCTGAGCTGGCTAGCTGTGGTTGAATATAGTTACTAGCACCGTAACTTAGCCTGCTAGCTGTAACGTTATCTAGTGGTGCTTTGCGTGTAAGTGCTGGCTAGCTAGCTAACCCCGTCTAGCATTGCTTTACAGTCTGTGACCGTAACCCCCAGACAACCTGTTCTGGCTCGCTAGCGTTAGCTAGCTTGTATGTAGCTTTATACTGTACTAGTGTCTGCATAACTGCTTACAGTAGCGTTTCTCCAGGCAGGATGGCTAACCTTCTATTGGGTGTGTCAATCAGTATTCAGATGGTGTAATAAACATAGCCATCTATCAAGCTACATTATAAACAGATAATACTGTATACTGTGATAATTTCACAATGATCCAGTTCGCAAAAAAATGTACAATACATATCCATGATCCATGTACATGTACAGACAGTATACACTAGTAGCTAAGTACAGCACTGTAACTATGCGTTCATTGTAATGCGATTTAGTGTCTTATCGGGGATAGCTGATCGATTGCTGCGATAAAGCCACGGCATCACTGGTCTCTAAATAAGCTAACCTTAGCTAGCCTTCTACCATGAGCTCGTTACACCCTAAAATGACCGGGTATGTCAATATTTTATCCATATCCATGCGTAATGCCTAAAACGGTTCAGATGTATACATTTTTTATTTGTCTGTCCGGATTATAAATTTGAGGGCCATCAAATAGCGTCGATTGAAACCCACACATGTTAAATATTTGTAATGCCATTCTGAGTTTAATTATTCTACAGTATTGCTGTTACAGCGATGCTGTCTTTGGCCACTGACAGCCACCCGATTGTCATTTTTCAGTACAGTAGTGAAACCCGGATGGAATAATTTCGGTAGAGTATTTATGCAGACACTTAGCATTTAATCACCTACCAAGTAGTTAAGATGACGTGTGACTGCATTTATGTTTTATTACGAATTACTGATTGTCCGACTTTGGTCTTAAACAGCTCCACATTTATTGCAACAATCACATTTCTTAACGGCACTTAAAATTTTTTGGAATGAGTGAGCTAACCACTGTTTAGCTCGGCAGTCATCAACTGCTTCCCATTGTAAAAATAATCCCCCACTCAGTGATTAAGCCAATTCCATTGATTTGAAACCCTGAGTCACTTCACACTCCCTAAGACCTAAGTCAGTAAAACAGTGGTTCTCAACCCTCTTTGGGACCTTCAACCGTTCCATGTGTTTATCATATTCCAGCACTAGCACCATCGACTAGAGAATTAGGTGAGTTCAAGGTTACAACAACATTGAGAGATTTGAGAACCACTGATTTAGCAGACAGTGCTGCTCAGCTGTAAAAGTATATGGGTTGCCGTGGCAGTTGACCTTTGCACGATTTCTCTTTCATAGTATTATGCCTAGCTATTTCAGTGGTGCTTGTACATAGGTAGGCCTATCACAGACATTAAAAAACTTAGCATTGATTTGGATATTCCAAGCCTGTTGCCTGTGCACGTTGTCACTGAAATCAGTAAGAATTAAATGAAGTGCATTATAAACTGGGTGTCTTGAATTTTGAATCCTGATTGTCTGATTTACTGTGGTATATGGGCCATATAACACACCCCTTGTACTTTAATAGTGAGTTTTATTTGGAGAGCATACTGTATTGAGTTTCTAATCAATTAAACCTATTTCTCAGTCACGTGTTTCTGAGTGGAGTCTGAAAGTACAGTATTGAACTGCTGCTGACAGGGCTGTGTTGAGTTTCTTTAATGTAATGAATATTACATTTACATTATTGCTAAGTAGAGTTATGTTCTGTAGGTGCACAGTGATCTGGTAAATATTTTTGTGTCTAACATATTTCTCCACTTTTTTTCATCACAGCATGTACTATTCCTAAACAGCATTTGGAAACAGTTGACTGAAAATTGAAGGTCCTTTTTATGTGGAAAACATTTTGAATAGAATTTGGTTTTTGGACATTTCCTTGGAATATTTAGCCTTTCCATATGCGAAGAAATTCCAGTAGGCCTACAGATGACCGAAACTCAAGGTATGTGTCCATCGATTTAGCCAAACACGTTTGCTTCTAATGTGCAAATCATGCCTTTCAGGAGGCCGTTTTGTTCTATAAGTTGTTTCATATGGAAATAAAGCACGCTTTTGTGCTCTTTAGTTTAAAACATCACAAATTAGGAAAGTAGAATATATGTTTCAGCCATATTGGCTTTATTCAGATTGAAGAATAGCTTTTGGTAGATAAAATGTGCTAAAATAGATGATAATATGGCTGAGTGATGTGGAGGCTTACAAAGCACTTTATGGACAATGTCGTCTTGCTGGACAGCAGGCGTTGTAGATGCGTATATAACAGTGAAAACACATACGGATATGGTTGAATGTGATACACATTTGCACATTTTCTTATCTATGTAACACAAGCACTGTAGAATGTAGAGAGAGAGACATGCTCACTCTGGTTTGACCTTGGAACTGCAGCAGTGGAATTGCTTTCTGTGGTGGGAAGTCATTTGACGGATTAGCCTTGTGTTCGGGCCTTGTATTCCTTTAGGCTGTGGATCTGCTTGTGCCACTGCCAGACGGAAGGGTTAGGCTGTAGTGTTTTTGGACAGTTTTAGGGTGCCTGGTTGTTTACAGAGAGACACAATATCTGTGCTGAGTCTTAGTCACTTGTGTGTTTGTCTGCTTAATAATGCATGCACACCACTGTTACTTACTCAGCACTGTGTATTACATTCAAGACACAATGGAAAGGCTAGCACATGCATGTCACTCTATGTTCACACCCCTCTGTTCTACCTGCTCACTGTGTCACTGAAATTGAACCCAGGCATCCTCTGAACACCTTAGTCTTGTTGGCAGGAAATTGAACGTAGTGTGAAATGAAGAGAATGAATTATGGGATTTCCACTGTTAGACGATGCACATATTACTGGTGGTGACACTTCAGCCTCTTTGGTGGGGTCAGGTTTTAGTTACAGCAAGGGTGTGCAATTGCATAGCGTCTCCCGGTGGGGGATTAGCAGCGGTACTTCCTCAGTGTTGGTTTCTTGTTACATAGTTTTATAGCTGCAAGGGGCTCAAATTAAGAACATTTTAATTTGACAGGACATTAGGAAGCGTAGGCTAGGCAGACGGGTATGCAGAGGGAGACGGGTATGCAGAGGGAGACGGGTATGCAGAGGGAGACGGGTATGCAGAGGGAGACGGGTATGCAGAGGGAGACGGGTATGCAGAGGGGTACCAGCTGTGGTCGGGGCTCGATCTGTCATAGCCAGGGCAGATGTGGTCAAGACCCGGTAGAAGTAGACTGCTACAGCAAACCCATGTAGTTGAACTAACATTAGTGTTCTTTTTAACGCACTACCGTTGCGCCACGAGGTCTTACAGGTGTGGTGTATCGAGTCAGACACGCTACCGATGCGCCACGAGGTCTTACCGGTGGATTTTTACTCTCCAAGGCTAGTTGGACATATACCTACATGAGAAATAACTTGTAGTATAGGTACTATGTTTTACATTATACATCTCTAAGCAAGGGAATTACTGTTGCTAACGTTGGTCATGGCAACCAGTAATGCCTGAAGATTCTGAGGAAAATACTAAGTTTAATTTTTCACTAGGACATTAAGGACTTTATTTTCATTATGGACTGCTTCGTACTGAAATGCCTGTGTTGCGCTCTTGGATTGCAATGTAATGCAGCCATTGTTATTTTATTATTTTCCTAAACTGATTGTATCCTAAGAGAACACTCTGTGAACGGCTTTCCAACCATTAAGTCACACCCGCAGTGTGTCTGGTAGATATTGTAAACAATCTTATGATCTCTGAAACACAGAAATAACCCTAACCTTATGTTTTCAGTTGCTTCACTGTACCTCTGTGACCATATGCTTTATGCATTGCTATATCTAGCCTGCCTTGAACAGGGTGACAAGGAAATTCAAATCTAAGCTTTAAACCCCTTCTTCAATATCCCATTGGTTGTGATTCAGCCACACGTTTATGCACTGCCTTTGCCCAATGGGCGCAGATGGCTCAGTGGGTAGGGAGTCAGACTTGTAGTCAGAAGGTTGCCAGTTCGATTCCCGACTGAGCCAAATGTCGTTGTGTCTTTACAAGACACTTTACCCTAATTGCTCCCAGGTCGTTGCTGTAAATAAGAAATTGTTCTTAGTCAACTTACCTGGATAAATAAAGGTTAAATAAAAAAAAATCAAAATCATGATTCAAACAAGTATTCACTGGCTAATAGTAATGAATTAAATCAATTTTGAAATAAGGGTTCAACATAACAAAATGTGGAAAAGGTGAAGTGCTGTGAATACTTTCCGGATGCACTTTACTTGGAGGACTTGATGATGATGATTTACGTCATATTTATTCATAAATATAGAAATTTCTAAAGGGTTCACAAACTTTCAAGCACCACTTAGTGCCAGCAGCAGTTTAAATAATATTTAATATCTGGGAAGTTTTCACAGTGCTTCACTTCGTCCACATTTTGTTATGTCACACCATTATTCTGAAATTGATTAAATTTGATATTTCCCTCAAAATTCTATAAACAATATTCCATAATGACAATGTGAAAGAAGTGTGTTTGAAATCTTAGTAAATTTATTAAAAATAAAACATGAAAAAAGCACATGTACATTAGTATTCACAGCCTCTGCTCAATACATTGTTGAAGCACCTTTGGCAGCAATTACATCCTGAAGTCTTTGAGTGTGATGCTACAAGCTTGGCACACCTATTTTTGGTCAGTTTCTCCCATTCTTTGCAGGACCTTTCAAGCTCCATCAGGTTGGATTGGGAGCGTTGGTGCACAGCTATTTTCAGATCTCTCCAGATCTGGGCTCTGGCTGGGCCACTCATGGACATTCACAGAGTTGTCCTGTAGCCACTCCTTTGTTGTCTTGGCTGTGTGCTTAGGGACGTTGTTCTGTTGGACGTTGTTCTCGCCCCAGTCTGAGGTCCAGAGTGCTCTGGAGCAGGTTTTCAGCAAGGATGTCTCTGTACATTGCTGCATTCATCTTTCCCTCGATCCTGACTAGTCTCCCAGTTCCTGCTGCTGAAAAACATGCCCACAGCATGATGTTGCCACCACCATGCTTCACTGTAGGGACGGTATTGGCCAGGTGATGAGTGGTGCCTAGTTACCTCCAGACATGATGCTTGCCATTCAGGCCATAGAGTTCAATCTTTGTTTTATCAGACCAGATTATTTTATTTCTCATGGTCTTGAGAGTTCTTCAGTTGCCTTTTGGTAAACTCCAGACGGACTCTTATGTGCCTTTTACTGAGGAGTGGCTTCCGTCTGGCAACTCTACCATACAGGCCTGATTGGTGGAGTGCTGCATAAGTAGAAAGGAGCTTATTATTATTATTATTATTATTATTATTATTATTATTATTATTATTATCATATTAATTAGGAGACAGAAGGTTTATGCTATTACACTCCTGAGTTTATCACGCACGGAAAACCTCCCACAATCGCTACTCCAAGTGGTCTGTGATTACTGGCATTAACAGCAATGTTGGCTCACTTAGAGAAAGCAGTGCACTTGTAAAAGGGTAGTAGTGAGATTATCGGCTCTTCAGACGAAAAGATATGGACAGATCTTTACAGAACACCTCTTAGAAATCTCTAAACGTTTCCACTGTGCTTGACCATGCAGTTTGTACATGGTTGGTTGAGCATGAGTCACTGAGTTGCCATGTTGGCATCATTTATTTGTACAGTGATGTTGGTTCCCGTTTGATAGTAATTTTCCTCCCATGTCGACCTCTTCCTCCACAGCTGATCCTGAGCTGTGAGTCAGAGGATCTGGACGGATGGTAAGATCTGCTCTCTCTCTCTGCTAACATTTCTCTCGCCTGCCAACAGTTTCTTCTTGCTCTCTCTTTATCTCTCTTGCTGTCTAAATCTCTCTCCTTTCTCACCCTCTCTCTCTCTCTCTCTCTCTCTCTCTCTCCATCTCTCATTCTATATCAGCTCTAAATGAACGACAAGTGTTTATATAAATGCTTTCCGGAGTTCATCTTTTCGAAGGGGTGGATTAGCCATAGACCACACCACTCACAGCTCTATGTTTGATTCGGTTTGATTTGTGAAGGCGTAAGGTCTCTAAAAGAACACTCTAAAAGGATGCTCTAAAAGAATGCTCTAAAAGAACTCTCTGTGCCTCCGGCAGATAAGACCACATGATGAATATATATTTATATTTATACTTTGTTTCCTTAATACTAATACACACCATTGAACAACTCATTGAAATCCTCGTAGGATACATGGTTTCTGTAAATACTTTCACCCATTTATTTAAAGAATTTCTTTTGAAATGCTGTGTTTTTATATGTTGCGTGAAAAGGAAGATTAGGCTAGTTAACCCAGGTGCTGTGATGTGACACACCCATCCTCGTAAGTGCAGAGGTTGTAATTGGATACACCAAAGTGCCTAAGTGAAGGATTAGCCCAGCATTTCAAAAATATGTTTTTTGTACAGCATGACACCTGAAAGGCAGTTTTCTTGAAGAAGGTAGTACAGTAGATTTGGTTTGTATAAGGGTTGGTCATCAGGCATTGTGGTTTGGCTGAAGAATTGCTCCAAGAACATAAACACAGTTTGTTTTTAAAGCTTTAAACAACATTTGAACATAAATGGAGTCAACCACCTCAAGCCTCAGTGTCTCAAAGCCAACCCGCATTCCACAACTGCCCCGTTGTTTAATCATTGTTTTAATTCGTTCTTTTCTCCCATCAGTCACATTTGCATGATATAACCCATTTTATTTTTTTGTGTTAGATGAGCATGACTTTGAGCCAATCTACAGATGCATGCCCAGGGTCCAAGTGAGCGAGCGCCACCCCCCCCCGCTTTCCAGCTGTGAGGCTGCCCCTCAGAGGGGGTGTGGTTTTGGGGTGTAGCTAGACCCCCGCACCCCCAGAGTTGAGTGTCAGCCTGGCGCCCCCCCGATGGAGCCATCTGGTAGCGAGCACAGCCCAGATGAGTCGGACGCGGGAGGCCGGGGCGAGTCGGAGGCGGGTCGGAGGGCGTCCGAGTCAGAGCACGGCCTGTCCAAAATCACCCACAATGCACTGGAGAACATGGGCGTGCTGGGCCACGGCCTGAAGCAGCTCTTCCAGCCGCAGCGCCGCCGCTCGTCTGTCTCCCCGCATGATGCCGGCGCCTTTCTCTCGGGGGGCCCCGCCCCGGAACCGTGTGAAGGCGTGGGGACAGAGGTCGGCGACGCCCCAACTCCCCTGGCCCCCGGTCCGGACTCTGACCCCCACGCTGCTCCCTCCGCCCCCCCTGCAGCTCTGAGCCGCGTCCTGCAGCAGATCCGAGGTGCCCCGCCCATGATGAAGAGAGGGACCAGCCTGCAGAGCCGCCGCAGCAAGGTCGGGGGCACCGGGGACCCCCCCCAGAAGGGCAGCCCCCAGATCCACCGGAGGAGCACCCAGGAGGTGCTGCTGCTGCAGGCCGGCCGGCCGCGCTCCTCCTCCACCACGGACACGCCCACTAGCCCTGCCCTGGCTGACATCCTTCTGACCTCAGGGTACCACTCAACTGAGGAGCCCGACCGGGTGAGTTTAACCTTTGACACCAGGCCAGTTTAAACCACTACTCTGAGCCCAGATCTACACACCAGGACAGTGGTTTTCCATCTATTTGATCTATTCCAGAACTAGCACCCTTGATTCAACACATCTGCTACCAGTAATTATTAAGGCCTTGATTAGTGAATCCTGTGAGCTAGTTTAGTGGCTACAGCTAAACTGTGGAATGTGTGGGGTGCCTAGAGTAGAGGATTAGAAAATAATATTTGAAGAGAAAAAATAAAAAAATACTACTGCACTAGGACACTGCAAGATTTTCCCCTGAGTCCGAAACAAGGTACAAGGTTGTTTATGGGAGCACGCTAATGGAAGGTCATGAATTTATGTGTGCTGTTTGGAGCAACACGTCAGGCTAGCTGGCTCGCTGTCCTCTAGGTCTTGATGGAATGAAAGCTGAGGTCAGAGCGAGGGAGTTGGTCACTATGTCCTCTAAGCCTTTCTATATATAGCTCAGGCTGTCTCCCAGTGTTCTTAAGATCAGATACTGAACGTTTGACATTGATCAACCTTCTGTTCGTGCTGTGATTAACTTTTCTTACAACAGGATCTTGTCAGGCCAGTTTCTAAGTACTGTGTACTGATTTTGTCAGCCGTCTGTTGGTCATTTTTGCACAACAAAGTCTTGTCCCCCCCCCAAACGCTTCCTGTCTGAGTTGGCAGTGATAAAAAGGGGGAGTGTACTGTAAGAACACTTGGAATGTGCAGATAGGTGTTGTAGAGTGTTTGGCTACAATTAGGGATGCACTGATCTGTTACTGGGATCGGAAATGTGTCCGATACTGGCCAAAATTATGGGATTGGGTATTTGCATAGGGACTCTATGTAATGATCCGATAGCATGTCCTTGGTGCAGTACTAAACACGAGAGTCACTGCAGTGATGGGTTGTAGATGTATTCTTACTGCAAAAACAAAATAGTAGTCTACAAAAATAATAGGCTTTTTAAGCAGTGGTGCAGAAAAATAGGACCGTTTGTACATGTACTTCCTCTGCCATAATGGCACCCTACGAAAAATATTAAAACACTTAAAGTTTTATGTCGATTTTAATGTGAACTTGTGACAGCATCAAATGTAAAAAGATTACAGAAAGTTAATCGATTTCATTGTCCTCGATAACCAACCAGCGTGAGAAATTATACGGGTGCTTTTTCACATTGGCGGGTAACTTTGCCTAATCTAGTACCAGATGTCTTTTGACAAAAATTACACACTTTTGTTGAGGTGCACATATAATTGTGTTTTGTGGAGCTAGTCAGTGAGAAATACAGCATGAGCTGTAGTATCATAGACAGTACAGTGCAGTACAGATTAAAAAAGCTAGGTAGCTCCCCAGTATTAAGAGGCCTGCTGGGTCAGCACCAGTAGGCTAGATGTAGAAAAAATCGAGGACAAAATGTGTTTACTTAAGGATTTGAGGAATTTGATATGAATATGATATTATAATGTCATTATCCATGATCTGAGTAAGGAAGTTAAACAAGTTACCATGCCACGCACACAGCGCAGAATACTTAGCACTCATTGGATGATTCTGCTGTCAGTAAAAACAAGGTGTGGGTGTTTGTTGAGTCTGCATTTTTTATTGGAATCTTATTGGCTTTCTTGTTTTACCAGAGAAGCTCCCTCTCTTACACACACACACACACACACACACACACACACACACACACACACACACACACACACACACGCTGTTAAACATCTCGGTGGCAAACCTAATTGAATTAGAATCTGTTGTTAATCAACTATTTTACTTCACCTTGCATTGCGTTGGGATCTATTGCTGAAGAAGCATCTCTAGTTGTAGATTTTATGGGAGCTAATAAAGCCAATGAGTACATTAGTAATGTCAGATGTGTTTTTCAAACAGATTATTTTAAAATGAATTTACAGAAGTAAAATAATATGCTGATTCAACAAATATTGTGACAAAGGTTAGGTGTTAGAAAAGAACTTGTTCAAACCCTGTTGGATGAACAATCTAAAAGTAGCCGAATAAACGTAGTAGGACATCCAATACATCCTGTTTCAAAACTTTCTTAGTTGACAATCATGGATTTCATTGCTAATTGAAATATTTAGAGCCACTCTAGTTTGCCTAGCTGATGCAATGTGTCTGAAATGGCCCTCCTGAACTGTACAGTGAAGTAAACGAATGAGGCGCCCTATCCAAAGTACAGGTGTGGTCTGTCCAGGTCTTACTAGTGTGTATAACAGGGGAGTTACCATACGAGTGGTGTAAGGCCAGGCCGTCTTGCCTAACACCCCCAAGTGCTTCCTCTCCTCCTCTGGGAACCAAAGAGAACAAATGTTAATACAAATCACAGGTCACAAATACTAATACCACTAAACATATGTACAATAGGCCTACCACTCTCTCTAACAAACAAACAAAGCTCACTCTACCAACAATACTACCACAACACACACAAAAACCACCAAAACCTATATGAAGCAAAGAGCAACCTCACACAGAGCAATAGCCCTTCCTTACACAACCAGAGAGTACCTTCATACAGAGACAGAGAGAGTCAAAGTGGCCTCAACCACTACAAAATACAAAACAGACCAGCCTGCAGCAAGAGAGAGGGAATTAATATAAAATGGCTGGTTTTATACTGTTGGGAAAGGTATGATGGGTAATGGAATCAGCTAAAACCAGGTGTATGGGATAACGGAGGGGAGGAGCCAGGGATAAGTGATGTGATCAGCAGAACCAGGGCCACCTGTGGAAACACACAAACTGAACAGAGACAAACACACAGAGAACAAGGCAGAAGCATAGTAGACAGACACTAACCAAAACCCAAGGTACACATAATTTTTACACAGACTAGGGGACGTAACAAAAATATATTTTGGACTTGCTGAAAAATCACTGCAAGTAGCTTCACTCTATATCTGACAGCGCAATGGGTAGATGCAAGTTTTACATTACATAGCATTAAAACGCTGGTATCGAATGGTACTCTGTATCGGCAGATACTCAATGTTCAGTACTCGGTATCGGCATTGAAAAAGTGGTATCTGTAGGGCTGGTAGATAAAACAAAATTAAAATGTTTCAAATTTTTTAAGAAAATCACAGACATATCGCGATAACATCTTGTTTTGTTCTTAAAGGAACACTGCAGATCCCTAAACAGCTCCGAATTGTTGTGCCAGTCATGTTTCCGACACAACAGTCACAAAATATACCTTCTCAGCACGTTCGGTAATTACCAACTCGCCCACCGTAAGTGTCCGGAAGTACCATATACAGTTACGTCACCAAAACAATTTTGAAACTACAAACTGTTAGCTCTTACACATTGATTTAAAGCCACAAAATATGGATTCAGCACCACGGCCAGCTCCCCATCTTAAGGAATCACAAACAATTCAGTAGGATGTGGAGCTGGCGGTGGTGCTTTTTTGGCTTTAAATCACTGTGTGGGAGCTCCCTCAAAATTTGTGAAATCTGTGGCATTGTGCTGTGTGATGAAACTGCACATTTTAGAGTGGCCTTTTATTGTGGCCAGCCTAATTCTGGGTACACCCTACAGGAGTTTTAGGCCGATTTATGCCCGATTTTCCCCTTCCGAAAATCAGAGAAAAAAATCTTGTTGAGGACCTTGATCGGTTCCGATGTTCAGCGCAGATTATCTGTTAATGTGAGATGTTCGTAGATCAAATATTACACCTCCCAATCTGCTCAAAACATGTTTGATATTTATCGGGATGAGCAAGATTGTGATTACGTCAGTATTGTCGCAATAGCTAATAGGAAACAAGTCTACAACAGATCTGTTGGACATCGGAGATTGAGGAAAATCTCATTTAGATTTCACTTTGGATAAAAATTATTTGTAGCACTACCTCATTATTTGAGATGATTTGTTTAACTTCTTTTTAATGGAAGTTCCCCAAACCAGAAGTGCAACCCAATATATAAAAATGCATTAGGCACGTTTGGTAAAAGGTCGAAAATTACAATACAGAGCAATATTGTAAAACAATACAGTGAACTTGTTATGGCAGTACTTTGTTGATATGGATGGATAAACATTTGCAAACCCTGTATAAAATTATTTTTCAGTATCCATTTAGTTTACATCCGCTTTCCCGTTTCCGATCTGCTGCATAGATCACGTGAGGCGCTACCTCTGGCCCGATAATCTTAATAACATTGTGTAGTGTGTGATGCGCCACGATTTTCAAATCTTGTAGTGTGAGCATGTTTAAGATTTGACGGAAGATAATCTGCAAAGAAAAGTGTGTGCTGTAACCAGATTTTAAAATCGGTTAGGATTTATTAACTCCTGTAGTGTGTGCCATGCATTAGGCACACCTGTGCAATAATCATGCTGTCTAATCAGCATCTTGATATTTTAGTGTGTAATAATGGTTGCTAAAGTTCATGTCATGGCGGTACTAAAATCTGCATTGGAAAACGCTGGCGTCGGGGTGTCGAGACGAAGCGAGTTGAGCTGTTACCAGCCATGCGCAGTCCATGCTTTCCATCTGGCCTCCCCCACCCGGACCAACAACCCAGCCCCTTCCTCAGCATCTGGTCCTAGCCCCCCACAATTCTCATTTGCCGAAATCCAGACCGAAGATGTTTTGAGAGAACTGCAAATCCTTGACCCCTACAAATCAGCTGGACTTGATTATCTGGAACCTTTCTTCCTAAAAATGTCTGCTCATATTATTGCCTCTCCCATCACTAGCCTTTTCAACATCTCCCTTGCTTCTTCAGAGATCTGTAAAGGCTAGAAAGCTGATGCAGTAATTCCCCTAGTCAAAGGGGGTGACTCTTCAGACCCAAACTGCTACAGACATATCTCCATCCTGCCCGCCTATCTAAAGTCTTTGAAAGTCAAGTCAATAAACAGATAATAGACCATTTTGAGTCCCACCACAACCTCTCTGACATGCATTCTGGCTTCCGAGCTGGTCTTGGGTGCACCTCAGCAACACTTAAGATTCTAAATAACATCATAACAGCCATCGACCAAAGACAAAATTGTGCAGCTGTCTTCATCGACCTGGCCAAGGCTTTTGATTCTGTCAATCATAGCATCCTTATTGGCAGACTCAAGGACCTGGGTCTCTCAAATGAGTGCTTCGCCTGGTTCACTACTTATTTCTCTGATAGGTTTCAGTGTGTTAGGTCAGAGGGCCTGCTGTCCGGACCTCTGGCTGTATCTATGGGGGTGCCTCGGTTCGATCCTTGGGCCGATTCCATTTTCTGTACACATCAATGATGTCCCTCTTGCTGTAGGAAACTCTCTTATCCATCTCTTTGCAGATGACACCATTCTATATACATCTGGCACTTTGTTAGAAACTGTGTTAGAAAACCTCCAAAAGAGCTTTGACGACATACAACTTTCCTTCTGTGGCCTATAGCTGCTGTTAAACTTTGGTAAAACCAAATGTATGATCTTCTCACTCTGCACCTGCCTGCCCAACAAACATCACCACTCTGGATGAGTCTGATCTGGAATATATCAAAAATACCTAGGGGTCTGGTTAGACTCCTCGCTCTCCTTCCAATCCCACATAAACCATCTCCAGTCTAACATCAAATCTAGAGTTGGCTTCCTTTTCCGAAACAAGGCCTCATTCACCCTTCCTGCCAAACAAGCCCTTGTGAAAATGACCATCCTCCCAATGCTTGACTTTGGTGATGTTGTCTACAGAACTGCTTCAAACTCTGCTGAAGAAATTGGATGTAGTATACTACAGTGCCATTTGTTCTGTTACCAATGCCCCATATAACACCCACCACTGCAACCTCTATTCACTAGTAGGATGGCCCTCGTTACACACCTGGTGCCTGAACCACTGGTACCACCTCATCTATATGTCCTCACTAGGCAAAACAGCACCTTACATAAGCTCATTAATATCCATAGCATCACCCACTCTCAACCTGCGCTCAAGCAGGTATATCTCCCTAGTCGCTACAAAAGCCTGCACCTCATTTGGCAGCCTCTTCTTCCAATTCTCTGCTGCTAATGATTGAAACAATTTACTGAAATCCCTGAAACTCGAGTCCACCGTCCCCATCACTACCTTTAAGCATTACTTTCAAATCTACTGACTGACATAATACAACATTATATATATATAATAAAAAAACATATGGCGAAGTAAGATATTTCTATTAGAATCTTTTGTTTATTAACTACCCCCTCTCACCCCGTTTATGCCCTAGCGTACTCATCAAAACCTTATTGCGTTATGCACACAATCAACCGCACAGCTGTCTCTGTATAATTGGCACATTTCCATTTTCAGCCATGTTTATCATGTTACCTATCCTAGTGTCATTTCTCTTGTACTGCCACTTTACAATCCAATAATTTACCTCTCTATTTAAGAAAATATTTGCACTGTGTACAGTATTTTTTTATTTAACCTAATATTATTCATGTGTAACTGTATACCTGAATGTTTGTACTTTATGTGTAACTTAATTTTGCTTTGCACCTTGTGCCTCGTCTTGGCCAGGTCGCGATTGCAAACGAGAACTTGTTCTCAATCGATTAACCTGGTTAAATATAGCTGAAATACCAATAAATAAAAAGTGGAAAGACGACTATAGTTTCACATGCCAGGTCTAATAGAAGAAGAGTAGCTCCTACAGGTAACACACCAATCTGGAGCTTTTATTCTACTATTCTGTGGCTGAACTATGACAGTTCATCACATGATTCCTCTAACTTATTGCAATTTAAGGCAGAAAAATCTGCCATATCCAATTGGGCATTATATTGCTGTTCCTCCTTTTCCAACAGAGTGATATAGCACATGCTCTTACTCAGGGTGGTTTTCAATAGTGAGGTCATGATATAGCATATGCTCCTACTCAGGGTGGTTTTCAATAGTGAGGTCATGATATAGCATATGCTCTTACTCAGGGTGGTTTTCAATAGTGAGGTCATGATATAGCATATGCTCCTACTCAGGGTGGATTTCAATAGTGAGGTCATGATATAGCATATGCTCTTACTCAGGGTGGTTTTCAATAGTGAGGTCATGATATAG
>JACXGM010002753.1:13761-45325 GCA_016801145.1 Umbra pygmaea | reverse complement strand
CTTCTCCTTGTATGAGCTGAAAGTTTAGAGGGACGGCCAGGTCTTGGTAGATTTGCAGTGGTCTGATACTCCTTCCATTTCAATATTATCGCTTGCACAGTGCTCCTTGGGATGTTTAAAGCTTGGGAAATCTTTCTGTATCCAAATCCGGCTTTGAACTTCTCCACAACAGTATCTCGGACCTGCCTGGTGTGTTCCTGGTTCTTCATGATGCTCTCTGTGCTTTCAACCGACCTCTGAGACTATCACAGAGCAGGTGCATTTATACGGAGAATAGATTACACACAGGTGGATTCTATTTATCATCTATAGTCATTTAGGTCAACATTGGATAATTCAGAGATCCTCACTGAACTTCTGGAGAGAGTTTTCTGCAATGAAAGTAAATGGGCAGAATAATTTTGCTCGCCCAATATGTCCGTTTTTTTTTGTTAAAAACGTTTGAAATATCCAATACATTTCGTTCCACTTTATGATTGTGTCCCACTTGTTGTTGATTCTTCACAAAAATTACAGTTTTCTATCTTTATGTTTGAAGCCTGAAATGTGGCAAAAGGTTGAAATGTTCAAGGGGGCCTAATACTTTCGCAAGGCACTGTATAAGTAAAGTTTAAATGCCAGTAAAAATTGCTACCGTCTACTGTTGAATTGCAGCGCCAAAGGCGGACCTTTTCACTGATGTAATAACGCAATGACGTGCACTTGCTAGCCTGTTCCATTTCTGTTCCATTTACATTTTCTCTGAATGCTAAGGAGGAGCCTCGCCTTGCCTCTGAAGGACCTGGAAGGACCAGTCCTACCAAGGAAGGATCCTTGACTTTGAGAAACAGCTAGTGTTAGAGAGATTGGTAATGATCCTAACGTTACATAAACTACATTTCCCAGAGGGCACTAAGTGACTTACTTCAGATCTCTTGACGAATGGCTTAAAAGCAATCAGTCAGCCCACCCTATCAGAAATTTGCTTCTCCACGAACGCTAGTTCGAAAAAGCTTTCTGATGTTGATCTGATGCCTGCGGCTGCCGCCTGACCATAACAGATTTTTCACTGCTGAAAACCTAGAAACTAAAAAGAAGTGTGTTTTTACACACTAAATATGTTTCTTATGTTAGCCTGGCTTCAGAAAGGTACTAAAAGAATGTGTGTTCCAGAGCCAGACACGTCAACAGAGGTCCAAGTCCAACCAGAAACATTGGGTACGATTAATGAGGTTCAAACTAACGTAAATTAAAACCCTTCACAGTCTCCCAAGGTTCACGATTATTTCGTACATGCTTGGTACCTTTGGAAAGAGGAAGATCCGATTTAAAGTTACCCTTATTTCTGATGGCTAACTATTGAAATGTCAGCCTTTTCTTTAAGTTACTGTATCGGCCGCAGAAGGACTTGATAACATTAATATTTGTACAAGCGCCAAAAAATCTTTATTCATATAATATTGTAGTCATGTGGATGTTGTTATTAACTATTTTCATTTAATTTCATTTAATTTATTCATCTCGAACCATACATACATAATTAAACACACACAAAAAGTAACCACAATCATGCATCAAAATAAAAAAGTAACAGAACAAAAATAAAACATAAAAAACCACAACTAGAAACCATAAAAAGCATATGATGTCATTTGATTTTTATTTTTCATTTCATTACTCGCAATGACAACGTCAGAGCGCCCATCTAACTAGGTGATTTTTTTTCAGATTACTTCCAAAAATATTAATATATGGAATCTTTACAATATGCTTGCCATATAGCACTGTTCCTCTTTTCTATCAGGCAGGTTATGTGTGATGGTCTGGATCTGGCGAAAGACATGACTCATTACTTTCACTTATCATCTACAAAAACACCCTGTCTGTTTTGCAGATCTACTTATTCTCTGGCATGACCACTTGGTTGTTACAGATGAGCCCATCTGCTGTCAAGATCAATCTATTTATGATCAGTCTCCTTATGAAAAAAGTTGCAATTTTTAGTTGTATAGCCAGTGTGTGTGTGAGTGTGTGTGTGTGTGTGATTGGGGATGTGTTTTAAACTGAGATATGTAACTGTAAGCAAGATATTCTGATTATTCTGACCATAGATCATAATTCCATCACTTTCCCAACCTCACTTTCTGTCTTGCAACTATAAGTTAGGAAGTGCTGTGAGGTCAGGGCGCAGTGGTAGAGGACAAGGAGAACATTGATTGGAGGGATAGATATGTGAAATTTGGAGGGAGGAATAGTCTATATGTACCAGCTGCGGTCGGTGGATGTTAATTGGGGAGGACGGGTTCGTGTTACGCTCGGGACCGGAGTGAATGGAATGTGCGCAACGCACGAAACCCAGTGTTTTTTCGTTTTGCGAACTGGGTTTTGTGCGTTGCCCACCAATCCATTCACTCCGGTCCCGACCGTAACGCGAGCCCCTCCTCCCCAATTAAGATCCACCGACCGCGGCTGATATGTACATATGCATATACATATAATATATAAGAATGTTTAGGTGGAGAAATTTGGTAGTAAAATTTGTTTTTCATTGACCATTTTTGCTAAAAATAATTAGAGGTAAACATTGGGTGCCCTATCTTGCACCCAGCGCAACGCAGCACAAAGCCTGAATGCAAGTGTCTTTGGTAGTTTAAGACCAACGCAGTTGTCAATTTCCCATCTGGCGCCCGCGTCATTTAAATAGTAAATGTATCTGTGCCCATATTTGCGCCCATGGGCGTGCTGGTCTAACAGGGAGGTGTGTTCAGGATAATTCTTGGTGTATTGCTATCACGAGACATCGGAAAGTGATTGCGCCATTGACCAACAAAAACCTGGTCTAAAGTCAATGGCGCAGCATGTCGTTGTTATTTTAACAAAAAATTAATCAAAATGCACCTAGGCGTATGCACAGTGCATGCACACTATGCTTGTTGCTCACACAGGGAAGCGCAGCAGCACGCAAACCTGCAAAAGATTACAAATAAAAGATGACGGTGCAAATCCGCCATCATACTAGCAATGTGCCAAGGTACAAACACGCCTAGCTCTTAAAGGGAATGGGAGATGACACTCTGATTGGTTCATGCATGTTACGCCCTAAACACACCAATGAATTAATGAAGACACTTAGTACAACCCTTTTAGACCATGCGCTGTCAAACTAGCAAAAGTGGATTTGGACACGCCCAAAGCGCACTTGCGCCATGCGCTTCATGCTGTGTGCCTAGATCGTTAAAACAGGGCCCTTAGGCCCAATGACATACTTTTTATGTAATATTAAAGAGAATATTGTGCTCTTTAAAAACAAAGTAAACTTCTAATGGTAAAATATTTGTAGTTTTTGTACTATATCTATTTTTTGAGATGTGTGAAAGATTTATTTTTAGAATTCTCAGGATTCTATTGACGCATTCTATTGGGTTCTAAACGGTTAAAAATCCAAATGAATGTTGATGTGAAAGTGTTTACAAAGTTTATAGTGAGGTGTCTGGAATTAGTCTTAGCAGGGGTCATTTCGGAGGAAAAGACCAGCTTTATCAAGGGTAGACATTCATTTTTCAACATTTGGACCATGTTCATTATTATTTATTCCAAAAAGTTCTCAATCTCCCCCAGGCTTATGTTCTCCTTGGATACAGAGAAGGCCTTCGATATAATTGAATGGGAGTACCTATTTGCTGTTCTTCTAAATTTTGGATTTGCGGAAAAATCACCAGGGGCTAGTGTCTTTACCAATGACACTCGCTATGACTACTTTGCCCTGAAATGTGGAACCAGGCAGGGTTGCCCTCTGTCCTCCTTACTCTTTGCCATTGCCATTGAGCCCCCCCCATCACGGGAGGGCGTTGAACATAGTTATGCTGATGACCTGCTGCTCTATGTACGTGAAACTGTAACCTCCTTACCCTCCATTCTCTTGGATGTTTTTCTGGAAACAAGCTTAATCTCCAAAAGATTGAGTGCTTCCCAATCAATTTAGCAGCTTTGCATGTTTAGTAGATAGACTTGCCCTTTCATCTCAACTGCTTTGGCATCAAGTACTTATGTGACTCGCTTTGCCCTCTTTGCCAACTTTGACCTTTCTTCTCACTCAGACGGAGGCTGATTTTCAGAGGTGGAGTAATATACCTCTGTCACTTATAGGAAATAATAAAGCTGTTTAAATGAATAGTTTTCCCAAATTGATATACCTTTTTCAATACATCCTGTTGTTCTTGCCCAAGTCTTTTTTCAAGTAAATTAATCAGGCTGTTACTTCATTCATTTGGGGAGGAAAGGTACCCAGAGTCAGAGGGCCTGCACTTTCCAATTTTCTTTATAACAGATTGCAGTGACAAGGGTTGACAACTGTATGAGTTTATTATGTACACAAACTAATGCAACCTTTCCTAAATTTAATACAGTTTAGATATGTTTTAATTTCATATTGTCTGGTTTCCCACAAAAGCAGTTTTGTAGAGCTAGCAGGCAGCAATTTCATTTCTGTTGCGTTTTCAATAATCTTTGCTATCGTCAGTTTGCTCCCAAGATCGACACAAACAAGTGCTTTCAGACGGTAGACAGACACGAACACTCTCTCCCCTTGACATCTTCTCTCATTGACTCAAATTCAAACAGCTGCAAAAGACTGGTGCTATATAAATAATGTTAATGTGTTTTATAAATGTGTTTTATTGTACAGTGGTAGAGGTAATGTCTAACATATCCTTTGTTTGAACTACTGTACTTACTGGAGGTCAGTGACCAATGACAGACCATCAATTACCACTCACTCACTGTACTTGTATTAGCTACTGAGGGCTGGGAGCTGAGTGGAAGGCAGTGGATCAATCCATTGTGAGGCAAAGGGTGGGGGGTTGCAATCTTTCGGAATATAAATATTTGCTTTTAAGTGTCTATAATCAGCACAATTGCTTTCATTGTGTGTTATCCCCTCCCTGACTCCCAACTAGCTTGTGAACACTGAGTCAATATGTGCTCAAGTCTAAGCCACAAGTCCTATAGTTCATTCATTCAAGTCTTATAGTTCATTCAGTCAGGTCCTATAGTTCAGTCAATCAAGTCCTATGGTTCAGTCAGTCAAGTCCTATAGTTCAGTCAATCAAGTCCTATGGTTCAGTCAGTCAAGTCCTATAGTTCAGTCAGTCAAGTCCTACATTATTTTTCAGTCAGTCAAGTCCTATAGTTCACTCAGTCAAGTCCTATGTTTCAGTCAAGTTGATCAGAGAGTCAAGTTTTATAGTTCAGTCAGTCAAGTCCCAGTGCCCCAAGATCTTGGTGGTCCACCTTAAAGCGTAACTCTTGCCAAAATGCAACCTAATGTTGGCAGCCAGCAGAAACACAAAGTGCTAAGGTGAGTTGTACAAAACCTTTCGTTTTAGTAAACTCTGTGTACAAAAACAAAGTTTTCAATGCTCGAATTCATGTGTACAGGCCCTGGTGATACTTAGAGCAAAGTTTCATTTTGTGTCGAGTCTTTTTAGTGTTTTAAAAGTAGCGATTTTGATGCTATCATATTACTACTTCAATCACTCCTGTTCAAAAGTCAATTTGACCGATACCAAAAATAGGGAAAATCTTAAAAGTGGGGTTTCCATCCAAATTATGCTTTTAAACAAAAGTTTGACTTGGGTAGATAAAAAAGAACTTAGGTTGCATTTTGGCAAGAGTTACACTTTTAAAATGTGGTCCATGATTTTGGCCAATGGTAATAAATGTGTAGCTAAAAAGGGTTCTCTAAAATTGTTTACTAGTATATGTCATGTGTTTTCACTCTTTCATGATTTACGCCCCATGCCATCAAAAACATTTAACATACACTTGGAATTTCTTTGCTAAGTGTTGTACGACAGTGATTCTACTTAGAGACTAAGGGAATATAAACAGAATATTATTCACCCAGGCCAAAATAAAAGGGTTAAAACATTATTTTGATAATTATAAAAAGTCTTTTTAACTAAAACAATTTTTAAAAATACTGTAATGTCCAGATGAAATTAAATAAAATAGTTATTAAAATTAAATAGTTTGATGTTAATGTTCCATATGGGTAACAGGAACATGTAAATGTACCTGAGTTGTATTCATTCTAACTAACAAAAACCGGAACAAAGGTTAGCTAGCTAGAAAAAGGTGACCAGATTTCATAAATCAAAACCGCCGACATTTCCAGTTCGACAGTCAATTTATCATTAAAATATCCAATGTTATCATTTATGAAATAAAAAGGGGGACAATTCTGGTTGTTTTACTCCCTTATTTTTTCCTTCTCACTCTCTTCTTTGTCCTTTCCAATCTTTAATAATAAAAGTACACTATTAGATAAAATACGTTGGTTAACATATTCCAATTGCTTGCCTCATTTTGGTATATTTATCTCAAAAGCATTGTTTGGAATAATAGTCACACAGGCTCTATATTCATATCTTTACCTTTTATCCTCTATCTCCTTCACTTTCAATCCATTCTTCCTCTTCTCCTTCCTCTCCACTCTCTAAACAGAAAGCTGTATGCTAATGTTATCCATGAAGATTTCACACTACTTTTTATTATGTAAATTAAAATGATAATCTACAAATAATTGTCCATTCATTTAATATTTACATCATTATATATTTTCAAAATAGCTCATCCACTGCAAGTTTACATGTGATTTTTTTAACCTATTTACCATGATGGCAGCTAGCTAGCTAACCTAGCTAAGTTAGTATGCATAGCTAACGTTAGCTATCATATAACCTATTTAAAACCTTAACTTATACAGCAGATCATCTATCTATATACTTAATTGTGACATTATAACATCCGTAGCTAGTATCTCAAACAATTACCTGGTTTAAAAAGAAGTTGTAATGTTGTGGATTCACTTGACATTTGCTAGCTTCTGGACAATTTTTCCACATAGTTTTCTCCAAAACAAGCTAGTAGAAGAAAAGTGAATGAAGCTGCTATAGCGAGCAGCTCCCTTTGTTGGCCAAAACAAGCATGTTGCCATTGAGACACAAACGGTAGGCTCTGCTGCCCGGTAATTTTGCCATGTAAAATATTATTTCACTTTGAGGTCAGTTAAAAACTGGGACATTTCCAGAAACAGCTCTAGCCAGGGAAAGGTCAGCAAATACAGGGACTTACCCCAAAAAGCTTGAATGCTGGTAACAGTTAGCTATGGAGAAAGAAGACGTTTGCTTGCACAATGTTCATGATCAAAGCTGGACGTGTGTTCCCATACTAGTTGGCTGCTCACCAGCTATCATGTTACCACATCGTCGAAAGAGGGGGTTCCGCTGCAAATAATGAGGGGTTAATGACAGCCGAAGATATTGCGTCTAAATTTCAGGCACTTTTCTTTGACTTTATTTTGGTAACTAAAAACATTACAGACAGAACTCAGGAAGTGAAAATGACAAATTAAATTTTCTGCTAGGAGGAAAGACATCTCCCTGCACTAAAATAGGTTATTGTTTTTTGGTCGTGGGGGATGGCTGGGTTTTTAAAAACATATAGGGAAACAGTAAAAATATATAGGCTACTGTACAGTGTTTTATTTACATGTGTATGTGTCTGTCGGACAATGTATGACCTTTTCAGAAGCCTAAAAAACAACATTGGCGGACTTCAATCGCCAGGTGGACTTCAATCCCCTTAGACCTTGAAGTGTTCATTATATTTGAAAAATGATTTTTGACAAATTAATTTCCATATCCGCTGTCTTAATTCAAAGGTGTCTGCGAGTACACTAAATAGTCTTGAAACAAACATTAGTGATAAAATTCTAAGAAGTCAAACAAGGAAATGGTGTTACAAAACTAAAAATGTATTCTCTGTAGGATACACACGTAACTGTATAGGGGGCGGGTGTAATTTAATAAAATAACATTTCCTATTCCCTCAAGCAAATAAGTTCGCCTAACCCTGATGTAGTGTATGTGTACTGTAGTTTACAGTAAAATATTACATTTGAGCCAACAAATCATTCAAGCCACGGAGATTTTACAATAAATCTGAGTCACCAATGGTTGCGAACGGTGAGTGCGATTCCAAATCCAATAAACAGTTGTCCAGGGCAAGTCTGCGAAGTTTATGACTCGTGTCACAGTACTAAACATTACTACCACAACACTCGTTCCCAAAGTGCATGCTCATTTAGCATAGATAGCCAATCTAAATAGACTTTCACCATTTGACCTTTCTTAGCTGATATGTAGTCGAGAAGGTATCAACTACAGCCAGACCATATTGGCTTAGCCTTTGTCAGAATATAAATATACTGTATCAATTGTTAGTATGGACACAAAAAATTATATTTGTTACTGAGTGCATACTGTACTTAACTGCAGTAGTGTTAACATCTATTAATGTGAGCATTATTAACATTAGAGTGACCTTTCTTTTTAAATGTTATTGCTGTCTGCCTGTGAGTAGACCTACATTATATCTCCTTAGCTTTTGTATCTGTGTGTTATATATAGCTATACACATTTTGTGTTGTAATGCTTTTCATCTTTATTCTACCAAATGTAGATACAGTGGGTATAGAAAAGAATCACCCCCCCCCCCCATATATTTATCACACTTTGTAGCTTTGCAGCCTGAAATGAAGACAGACACAGTTTTTGTTTCATTCAGCTGTATTTACTCAGTGCAACTTATAACATTCAAGTGTAAGATATTACACCAACATGTCAGAAAAAAATTAAAAAAAACAATCACTGAGTTGGTCAAAGTATAACCCCCTTGTTTCAAAATTTTGTTGAACCATCTTTTGCTTTAATTACAGCCTTTAGTCTGTTGGAATATGCCTCTACTAACTTTGCACATCTAGAAGTTGCAATATTTGACCACTCTTCTTTACAGAACTACTCAAGTTCCGTTAACTTTGATGGTGACCATTTGTGGACTGCTGTCTTCAAGTCATTCCACAGATTTTAAATGGGGTTTAAGTCTGGGCTCTGACTAGGCCATGCAAGGACATTCACCTTTTTCTCCTTCAACCACTGTGTGGTCAGTTTTGCTGTGTGCTTTGGGTCATTGTCATGTTGGAAGGTAAATCTTCTTCCCATTGACAACTTCCTGGCAGAGAGCAGGTTTTCCTCAAGAATTTGACAGTATTTTGCCCCATCCATTTTTCTGCTGCATAGAAACAACCCCATAACATGATGTTATCACCTCCATGCTTTAGTTTAGGAATGGTGTTATTTAGATGGTGAGCTGTATTGGATTTTTGCCAGACATATCGCTTGGTGTTGAGGCCATACAATTCCATTTTAGTGTCATCTGACCATAACACCTTTTTCCACGTGGCCTTATAATCTTCAAGGTGTGTTTTGGCAAAGCTCAGTCGTGACTGCATGTGGCCTTTCGTGAGGAGTGGCTTTTTTCTTGCAACCCTTCCATCCAAGTCATATTTGTGGAGAATTTGTGATATTGTTGTCACATGCACACAATGACCACTCTTTGTCATAAATTCCTGCAACTGGTTCAGAGTTGCTGTAGGCCTTTTGGTAGCCTCTCTGACCAGTTTCCTCCTGGCTCTTTCATCCAAATTGGGGCAACGTCCTGACCCAGGGAGTGTCTGTGTTGTACCAAATACGTTCCACTTTATAATAATGGACTTCACTGTGCTTCTCGGCACTGATAAAGCCTTTACATTTTTTTGTATCCATATCCTGACTTGTGCCTTTCCACAACTTTATCCTGTAGATCTTTTGACAATGCCTTGCACCCCATAGTTGATTGTTGTCTTCAGTTGCAATACCAAGGACTGAAATGCTTCAGGAAAAGCTTGTTTCATGCTGAGCTAATCAAAATGACCACAGCTGATCACAGTTGAAAGTCAATTGGCTTTGTGTGCTATTGAGAAGGTGATTAACTACACCTGGTTGGGTTTACAAGTCATTTTTAGGAGGGGGGTGATTATTTTTCCAACTCAGTGATTCTGTTTTTTAATTTGTAATTTCTTTGTTCTGACAAGTTGGCATTATATCTTTCACTTGGATGTTATTAGTTGTACATAAAGCTGAATGAAACAAAAACTGTGTCTGTCAGTTTTCATGTGAGGCTTCAGAGCAACATAATGTGATTATTTTACAGGGGAGTGATTCTTTTCTACACCCACTGTATATCCTGCTTCATCCCAGCAAATCCCAGCAGATGTGGGAAGGTTGATGTCGAGATACAGTATGTCTTCCAAAATATGGTACATCCAATGTCATTCACTCACTGTCCACCAAAGAAAAGGAGCAATCCTAAATATAAAACTCTAGTAAAGATTTGGCTAAGCATCCGATAAGGGGACAAATCCATTTTGCGGATCTAGTGGGTCTTACCACTATCTAAAGCTTTCAGTGTTTGTCCAGTGGTTCAAGTTTAATTGCCATTTTCGTAAAACAGGTCAGTCTGTTACTCATTTTCGTGCTGAATTACATCAGCTCTTTGAACATTTTACATTTAAGGCAGTGTTAGAGGAAATGCTTTGTGACAGATTAGTGTGTGGATTAATGAGGACAGTTACCAGTGCTGTATGGTTGAGGTAAACACATTGTCTTTCAAGAGAAGCAGTGGAGTTGGCACTAAAGTTGAATATGGCAAGTTACAATGTTAATATAGACGGCCAATAGTGGAATTGGTTAAGTGCATTATGGGACCAAATGCCACCAGGGGATAAAGGAATGTTTTAGTTTTGAGACACATTACTGAATATTTGTTGATTCTGTCCATCTCAATTATAAAAAAATGGGACATTTAGTAATAATGTGCAGTACAGGGGGTTGTAGTGTTGGCTGTTGGGTGGGCTGACTGGACAAAGCATGTTTCCCATGTTTAAGACAGCACAGTGGAAGATGAAGAGGTTTGCTCCTACAACACAAGTATGTGAGCCGTGAACAGACCCAATCTATACTACTGTAGATGTACTGTAGACAGAAAGGCAATAAGCATCCCAGACAGCAAATACATTCGGCCCAGATCCGGCCCAGATCTGCCCCAGATCGGGCCAGATGTGGGCCGGATCTGGGCCGATTGTATTTGCTGTCTGGGATGGAGCTTGATAGAGGGGCATCAATAACAGTAATCAGAGCAGCGCTACAGAAAGCATAAAGCAGGCTAGCATTATCAATCTGACTAGGAACAGGCTGTGGGCATACAGTTCACGAGTGAGAAAATATTATTTCTGGGGCTCTAAAGGTGGACATTTGCATGGAACTGAAAGGGTGGAGGACATATTTGCAACATTTGCAAGACATTAAACATTTGACAGAACTACCAACTGCTTTTCCTGGAAATTTTGGGATTCCAAAGAGATGTCACAGTCTACTAAAGGATGGACAATCTATTGCAAGGTAAAATATACATTTGACAATTTAGTTATTTAGCAGAAACACTTTTCCACAGTCATGTACAGTTAGTATACTGTAGGAACATCCCCTGGAGCAAAGTAGGATAAAGTACCCCATGTGACATACTTACTGTAGGTCCACATCACCACAGGGTCTGTACATTAGTGGTTTTGAGAACGTCACAAAAACTTATTTTCACAAAATCATCTGCCTCAATCTTGATGATCGCAATGTGCATATACTCCAGATTGTCATGAAGAGTGATTAGATGAATTGCAATTAATTGCAAAGTCCCTGTTTTCCATGAATATTAACTTAATCCCCCCCAAAGGTTTTCTACTGCATTTCAGCCCTGCCACAAAAGGACCAGCTGCCATCATGTCAGAGATTGTCTCGTCAACACAGGTGAGAGTCATGCTAATTGTCTCGTCAACACTCTGTCATGCTGATTCAGTTGAGAATAACAGACTGGAAGCTTTAAAAGAAGGGTGGTGCTTTAAACCATTGTTCTTCCAATGTCAACCATGGTTAACTGCAAGGAAACATGCCGTCATCATTGTTTTGCACAAAAAAAGGCTTCACAGGCAAGGATATTGCTGCTAAATAAACCATTTATCAGATCATCAAGAACTTCAAGGAGAGAGGTTGATATGTTGTGAAGAAGGTTTCAGAGTGCCCAAGAAAGTCCAGCAAGCGCCAGGACTGTCTGCTAAAGTTCGATCAACTGCGGGATCGGGGCACTGCCAGTGCAGAGCTTGCTAAGGAATGGTAGCAGGCAGGTGTGAGTGCATTTGCACGCACAGTCAGGCAAAGACTTTTGGAGGAAGGATTGGTGTCAAGAAGGGCAGCAAAGAAGCCACTTCTCTCCAGGAAAAACATCAGGGACAGACTGATATTCTACAAAAGATACAGGGATTGGACTGCTGAGGACTGGGGGGGTTGGACTCAACTCATAGTGGACAACTTTTAGAAAGTGCAAACCTGGTCTGACTGTGCAGGATGGCTGCCTACTGTGGTGATCCTGACTGGTCTTCCCACAGCCTGACCATGAAGAAGTCATGGAGGAAGTCCAGAAGGCTCAGCCAGGTGCCTCCTGAATAAAATGGTAATGTGTGGTGGAACAAAGGATTTGGAGTTTCAGATCACATCCAATGGGATGTCTTGTCATGATGGATCGACAGTAGAAATTGCCGGAATCTCCCATAATGATCAACACCTCAGCAAACCAACCATAAGAAAAGCTTTGCCAGGTGTGTGGAATCCATTGTTTGCTTCAATCTGTGGTGTCAGACACACCACCAACTGTCACTTGTCCCAAGAATTTATTAAGAAAAATTTGACATGCTGTGCAGACACATTTGGGAGTAAAGAGAATGACTTCAGGAAACGTCACAACCAAGCTCTCTTGGTTATTTTTCCAGTACCGAATCACTCAGCAACAACAATGACAACAACAGGACTGACTCCAGCAGAGAAGCTGCTAAAAGACAAAAGCTCATGTGGCTCAACTGCGGACTTCATAAATAGCTAACGCTGGTTGCCAGGTATAATTTCGATCCAGAGTGATCTCTTTTGTGATCAAACCAATTGATGGTTGAGTCGTGCAGACAGCAGGACTCCATACGCCTGCACTGTAACAAAGGCAAGACAATGTTTTCAGACAAGAAGACTGTGAGAGATAGAGGACAAATTGAAACCCCAAAGGATAGAATATTTGAGGAACAGGGGCATTCATTGTCTCCGGGAGAGGATGATAAGGCTTTCTCCTGCAAACAACCAAACCCACTCCAGTGCACTCGGAATGAGCCCCTCTGGGACAACCACCTGCATGTAGTGAATCCTCAGCCAAGCAGGTCACAGTATACCGGTAGTCACAAGTATCTTGACAGATTTACTCTGTGGTTGAGACAGAGTCTCAGGGTGCCAGTGTTAGAATAGCAGACTTGTTCTTGACTGTCACAGTGTTTACATTTTGTTAAAATCCTAGATCAGGTTCTAAAGCTAAAGGGTGGTAAAAATGTATAATGTTTTTGGCTTGTTTACTTATGGTTCTTTATTTGCAGTGGGCTTGAAATTAACGGGAAGATGTGGTACAATGTAGACACTAAGTAAAATAATTCATTATGTGTGGATATTGTACTTTATTGCTGAATAGTATTCTAATATATTTATGCATGCATCCCCCAGAGCTAAATAATTTGAAAGATGTCTTTCAACGTCTTCAACAAGAAAAGGCACCTTTCAATGTTTTCTTTTGTTGGTGCTATCGTTATTTTCAAGCTAGTCTTCCACATATGGAGTTGACTTGTGTCTCTCCTGCTTTCTTTCTTTAAAAAAATTTCATAATTTTAAAAAATAAGGATATAAAAAAGAAAGGCTAGAGTCTTCTTGTTTACATCTGCATTAGTTATTATTCAACGTTTAATTAAACTGACTTAATTCGATTTCAATAACATCCTTGGATGTTATTGTTATTTTTGGATGCCTGAAATTATCTTATACAGCCTCCCAGAAAAGTGTTTCCTGTAGGTTTGGAAGGTCTCTGCATTTTCATTTGTTTAAAAGAAAATGGATATGGCTTTCAGGTATTCCCAGGATGTTGGATAGCTGAGACTGAAATCCCCACACCCTCTTGTGCAATAAGATATTATGCAGAAAATGGAGGGGGTAAGCAGGCTTTCATCCAAGATTATAATGTCATAGTACTTAACTTGATCAGTATAATTGAGTCATTTGGCATCAACCAGGAGGTGTCCACTTCAAGTATAAACATTTTAAACATCGGAGACATTTTTTTACCATGTATCGCAATGGTATATCTTTAAAAACGATTTTTGGCAAGCTTCTCTTCAAATGTGATGTCTCTTTCAATACAAAAATATGTCTGTTTGAATGTAGTAATATGCTATCTAAACGCTGTGATCAGATCATGTAAATAACTTTACAGAGTATAGTGGTCTAGTGTCACTATCTGTCTGTAATAGTCCATTACATGTTCACTTAATGTATTTTGTTTTGACATGGTAAGATGTTGGAATAGAGTTACATGTACTGTAAATTGCATGTATAGTATTTGGAATAATAAGTACACAAATACTCAAATAAATATAAGATTTTTTTAAATATTTTTTCTTGTATGCACACCATAATACAATTGCAATAAGGTCTGGGACCTTTCAATATGTTGAGCTGAATTGAAATGCACTTTATAGCAAAGAAAACAAAAGCGAAGGAATGTGGCAGTCATCTTAAGGCCATGAGATCCCTGACTGCCTTCCCTCAGGCCTGCCCATTATTATGCACCCCAGGTGATTGGTTAATAATAAACAGACGCTGATAGGTTCTTTGTATCGCAGGTGATTGGTTAATAATAAACAGACACTGATAGGTTCTTTGTATCGCAGGTGATTGGTTAATAATCGACAGACACTGATAGATTCTTTGTACCCCAAGTGATTGGTTAATAATCAACAGAAACAGATAGGATCTTTGTACCCCAGGTGATTGGTTAATAATTAACAGACACTGATAGGATATTTGTACCCCAGGTGATTGCTTAATTATCAGCAGACACTTTCCTCACACTGCTAACTTAGCTTCCTGTCATCTGCATGCTTCGATAGACAGAAAAGGTACAGATAAATCAAGAGCTCAACCAAAAAGATGTGTACTTTTCTTTTTCCGTCACACCAGTGAACTGATTGAGGAGGATGAGCTCATATTAATATCTGGACAGGAGTAAATGTTATGAAGTTAAACACATTAAATCCAATGGGAGATCGTTTTACCCAGTGTGAGATATAATTCCATTTACTCCAGTCCAGACAGTAATATGAGCCCTTCTTCCCCAATTACGTTTTGCCGGCCTTCACTTGTGTGTATGTACAGTATCTCACAAAAGTAAGTACACACCTCACATTTTTGTAAATATTTGATTATAACTTTTCACGTGACAACACTGAAGAAATGACACTTTGCTACAATGTAAAGTAGTCAGTGTACAGCTTATAAAAAAGTGTAAATTTGCTGTCCCCTCAAAGTAACCCAACACACAGACATTAAGGTCTAAACCTAATAATCAAATATTTACAAAAATGTGAGGGGTGTACTTACTTTTCTGAGATACTGTAGGTAAATCATAGCCTGGT
Source organism: Umbra pygmaea (assembly GCA_016801145.1). NCBI lineage: Eukaryota > Metazoa > Chordata > Actinopteri > Esociformes > Umbridae > Umbra > Umbra pygmaea. Next base: position 29,862 of record JACXGM010002753.1, on the reverse strand, counting down.
CCTACCAGACTCATTTGTACAGAGTCTGGCCACTCTCCATTGACAAGCGTTACCTTCCTTGAAGGTGGGAACTTTGTTGAAATTTAAAACTGTTGGATCTGCCATAACCAATCGCTAAGTTTGGTCGTGACGTACTACAACTCAAACTAGCGCAGGACATCAACGTCATCGTTCTCAGCCACTCCCTCTGTTTGCTGATTGGCAGTGTTGGGGAACGTTACTTTAAAAAGTAACAGTTACTTTACTTTGTTACTTCTCCAAAATGTAACTATGTTACCTTCTGCGTTACTTTTTATTGAAAGTAACTACATTACGTAACTGTGTTACTATTTATTGAAAGTAACTAATTAAACTACTTTAAGTTACTTTAAAAAATGCTTTTTACATATGCTTTTGGTGTGTCTAGGTTTTTTATCATACAATACTCATTGGACAAAAAAGTATCAATTTATTAACCTTCCCAAATATTTAAACGATTTGAATCAATTTTAATGGTAAGTTGATTAAGCAATATTTTTTATTTACAGAAACAATCTTGGAGCAATTAGGGTTAACTGTCTTGCTCAAAAACAGAATGATAAAGGCTTCACCTTGGTAGTGTGTGTGTGTGTGGGGAGGGTTGAATCATTCTTCTGGGGGCTTCTTCAAAAATGAATCATGGGCCCTAAACAATTAGGCCACCTTGCCCTTGCCGTCTCTAGATAGTGATTGCCTGATCATGTCGAGTGCAGACTTGTGGTAACTACTTTCTCTGGACATGATCCAATTGATCAATATGATCAGTCTATTTCTGATGAATGTGTGAGTGTTTGTATGTAAAATCAATTTCATATCAATGTCTGAGTATATAACAAATTTTAACTGAGTAAAGAAATACAGATAAAAAATGATTTTAAGTTTCATGAATTTTGCAATGGAATTTGACTCCTAGTAATGCTTCTGAAATTAATGGAGTCACATGGTGAATACATGGAGCAGTCCTGAACCACAAATATTGAGTCTAAAGCAGATGTGGACAATTATTTTTGCTTGAGGGCCACATTGAGCTTTTGAAACCAAGTGAAGGGCCGCATTTTTTAGCGATGTATGAAAAATAGGAAATCTTATTTCATTAAATTAACCCCGCCCCCTACACAGTTACGTGCGTTTCCTACAGAAAATAAATGTTTTGTTACACCATTTCCTTGTTTGATTGTAATGTTTTAAGTTTACCAAAATATAGTCAGTGAAAAGTACCCAACTTTGTGATGCGATATCTCCGGCTGTCATTAATCCACATGGACGAACCACTCCTCATTATTTACATTGGCATTATTTTATCAGCGGAACTCCCTCTTTCCAACCATATTGGTACCATGTTGGTTTTGTGCAGGATGATGTCCTACATCATTGCAGCATTGGTATTTTGTCATTTTCACGTCCTAGGTCCTGTCTGTAATGTGTTAAGTAAAAAAGGCACAAGTCAAAAATACATGACTGACTTCGAGGCGCGATAGCTCCGGCTCTTATAAACTCACATGGATGAGCCAACACTCATTCTTTTCGGCTGATTTCATCTTACGAACGTTACCAAGCTTTAGTTGCTACGGTTTGCGAGATAATCGCGATACAATTGCGGAAGACTGTAGAGGGTAAAAACGCCTAGCGGGCCAGATCAAAGGACCCGGCTGTACGCATCTGGCCCGCTGGCCGTAGTTTGCCCACCTCTGGTACAGTTTAGATCTGTTGGCTGGCAGAATTATAAGCATTCTGAATGTGTGTTTACTGGCACAAATTCACACGTTCTGAGTGCATGTCACTTGAATCCTTGCGCACCTTTTCTAGCCTACTGTATGTTGAAAACTTCCATAAAGTGCATTCTCATCGCCTGTTAAAGCACATTCTCTGTAACATTATGCACGTTTTTAACGCGTGTTTATTGGAATAACAGGGGAAAATATATCTTGAAAATAACATACCTCCAATGTGAATATTACTATGGAAAGCCATTTTTTGTCAATATTAAATAAATAAATATGGCTATAAAATAAGTCCTGAAATAAATAAATGACACAATAATTATCCGTGAGATAACCACGCCCCATTCATTTGAATATAACAAATGGATATTATGAAATGTGCCATTATGAAATAAGAGTGCTTTGAAATAAATAAATGAGGAATTATGAAATAAAAGTCCCCTGAAATAAAAAAAGGTTTCCTTTGAAAAACACCATTATGAAATAAAAAACAATTTATTTATTTCATTGGGCTGCATTTATATATTTATATTTAAATATTTATATATTTAAAGTGCAAGATCTATCCTCTTTTTGATTGGCATGGAGGTGCACTAATGAAATATGGATTAAAAAACAAAACGACAATGGATAATAAGTTATTAAATTTAGTTCTAAAACAGAAAAGGTGATAATATAACGTAAAATATAACGTAAATGTAACAAATTTTCTTATTATAAATGTAACTTGAATTTTGAAAGTAACGCATTAGGTTACTTTTTTCAAAAAAAGTAGTCTGACTAGTGTAAGTAAAGCGTTATACCCAACACTGCTGATTGGACCGGTAAAAAATTGTTCGGAGAAAACCCAAGAACATGCCGCAAACCCCGATGTAGTATTCAAGGAAAATGAAGTACGTAGGAGGGCGGAGCCAGGCAAGGTAAATCAGGGGTATAGAGAAATTGTGTGGATGTGTGTGAAATGTTTAGGATGGTGAAAGGTGCGGCTAACAAAAACCATAACCAAACATATCAAAAGCCATGCCCATGGGGAGAAAAGAGGGCCACAAGTGGGAAGCAGGAAGTAATAACTGCTAGGCCACACCCCTCACACAGCCCAATCAGTCCACAACCTGCAGAAAACAGAGACAACACAGAAGCAATCCGCCATTAAACACATAGAAGAAGAAGAGACAACACAGAAATTAAGCAGGCAGAGAGAGAGGGCCAGAAACAATGTCAATCAAATACCACAGTAATGATGTCTTCTCTGTTGTCATTAAATGGGGCTACTATAAAAATGATCCTAGTGTGAAAATATTTTGGCAATAGGTGAAAGGTTTCCATATATTTTTTAATGCATCTGTTAATTTCCCTGAACCAGTGCTGGTTGTTTCTGATGAGTAAGCTGTACCGGGTCAGGGAGAGGCCAGCCGAGTGTGTTGCGCCAGCATCGTTTTTTTGCAGTTCAATAACAATTATGACAAGTGATGTCAAAGAGCTGCCAAAAAATGTGGTGAGGCCGCATTCGCCACAGCATTTTTTATTTAACTGCTAACAAAATGAGAGAAGCAAGGTGTTCAAAGGTCCCACTGGCAAACACAATGCACAAGAATAAAGACTCTGCTCCAGTATAATATGATTCAACAATCATAATACCACATCACTCCAAATAAACCCAAGAAAACACTTATTCAATAAATGCTGCAGCGAGCATACACCTTTATGTTCTCAGTGTGACATACTGTGTTGCATGGAAACAAGGTCATCTGTCTCAGATGTAGCCTACTAGAGGAGCTGTAACAATCTACAGTAATCTAGCACACTATGTGCTATGTTCACAGTAATGTTTATTAATAACTCTTTTGTTAATTGGGAACATGTAGATGGGATCAAATGCTTACTAAAACTTGGATTCACTAGGCTACATAGACCTTTCCGGTACACAGTGATTAACTGGAATGGATCAATAAACACAACTGCTGATACATTTAATTAGGTCTACAGTTGTACAGAGCGTAACCTAGCCTACAGTACATGATGTAACTGCCTGACTGGTGTGAGAAACAAGCATCCTTGAGCGTAGTTTCTGAGGTGCATAGACACGTCCCTACATTAGTTTTATAGCCCACTAAACAATTTTAATGTTTATAATGCTGCCAAGGTTTCCCATTAACTGCAAACTCAGTTCAATGTACACTACTAATTATTATAATTTGTTTGTGAAAAACTGCTGAAAAATTCCATCCACTAACAGGGATTTTGTGATGGACTGGACTAAAACCAAAAGTATAATTTGCAATGGTGTGAACATATGTAAACATATGTAAAGCCAAAACTAAAACCAGTTTGGTTTAAAGGTAACTGCCTGGCACTTTACAGTGGGACAATAATTAAAATTCAGTCAAATTCAGCATAGCAGAATATTGAGTGTGTTGAATCGAATTGCATCTAATATCATGTCTTGTGCTCTGAAACAACATGATTGCAACCCTGTCAATATCAGGATCTGTTAATGCTGCAATCTCTCAACACTACCTATACATTTATCCATGGGAACCACAACTTGTTCAGATTATGATGCATTACCACTGTATTTCATCATGTGCCAGTCACAACATTTAGTTTTAGTTCTGCCACAAACACATTTATTTTGGTACTTAACAATATTAGCCATCAAGTCTGGGTGTCAAGTGCCCAATTACAGTATTCTCCAACATATAACGCTGTAATCCAATGGCAGCTCAACATAACTCAAGGTCCCCACCCACATTCACTAGTGTATACATTGCATGCAAATACTGTACTCTGAAGGAATATATGTACCAAAACATATTAATACATTTGACATTGAAATAGGAAAGTAATGAATACTGTTTATTTATCAGAATGTGCATGATTCATGTCACCATTTTATATTTCACTTTTATTTAACCAATTCTTCAATTAATGTGTTTCATTCCAATATACTTCATATTGCACAAACTGCTTTGATAATAAGAAGGTACCCCTTAAATAGCAATAAATAGCCATAGTAAATTACAATGATTACTTTAATAGTAATTTTAGCTGACACTCTTATCCAGAGAAACTATCAGTTGGTACAGGGACATTCTCTCTGGAGAAATGTAGTATTATGTGCCTTGCCCAAGGACACAACTACATTTTGCCCAGTTGGGATTTGAACCAGCAACCTTCATCTACAATTCTGAGTACCTAACTACTGAGCCACCTGACACCTATAGTAGGATGTGGTATAGAATCCTTAATCCATATAATTATCATACTAATAATACTATTATTATTATTATTATTATTATTATTATTATTATTATTACAGGAGGATGACCCTCTGGTGGAAGGGTTTCCATATGCATTTTTGCAGAGAGTACAGTGGCTCAGCATTTTCTAAAGATGATCACAATGAATAGTTGGCACATGTCTAACCAAGCTGTCTAGGCCCTGAGGCAGCAAACCAGCCCCAAACCATGATGCCTCCTCCACCATACTTAAAGGTGGTGACCAGTCACATGACCAGTCACATGATCATCATTGAAATTTAAAACACATTGTTTTAAAAAGGTAATATCACCACCAAAAGTGAGCCTCAGCATAAAGAGCATATAGCCTTTACTTCTATAGGAACCAATCAGGCTTCTGCATGGCTCAGTGGAGATATATGTACAGTCGTATGCAAAAGTTTAGGCACCCCTGACAATATCCATGATTTTCATTTATAAATAATTGGGTGTTTGGATTAGCAATTTCATTTTGATCTATCAAATAACTGAAGGACACAGTAATATTTTGGTAGTGAAATAAGTTTCATTGGATTAACAGCAAATGTGCAATATGCATCAAAACAAAATTAGACAGGTGCATAAATGATCTGAAAACAATGATTGTTCAACATTATGGTTTAGGGGAAGGCAAGCTTTTTCTGCACACATGCCACAAACAGGGTTGCATGAGGTATACAAACACACGTTTGGACAAGCCAGCTTTATTTTGAAAGAAGGTGCTGTGGATTGATGAAACAAAGATGGGGATATTTGATCATAACAAGGGGCGTTATGCATGGCAGCAAATTAACACAGTGTTCCAAGACAAACACTTGCTAGCCAGTAAAATTTGGTGTAGGTTCCATCATGCTGTGGGGCTGTGTTGCCAGTGCTGGTACTGGGAATCTTGTTAAAGTTGAGGGTAGCATGGATTCCACTCAATATCAGCCGATACTTGAGAATAATGTAGAGGAATCAGTCACAAAGTTGAAGTTATGGATATTTCAACAAGATAATGATCCAAAACACTGCTCAAAATCTACTATGGCATGCAGAGGAACAAGTACAATGTTCTGGAATGGCCATTTCAGTCCCCAGACCTGAATATCATTGGAAATCTGTGGGGTGATTTGAAGTGGGCTGTCCATGCTTGGAAACCATCAAACCTAACTGAGATGTTTTGCAAGGAGGAATGGTCCAAAATTCATTCATCTAGAATACAGACACTTATTATGGGCTACAGGAATCATCTAGAGGTTGTTATTTCTGCTAAAGGAGGCTCAACTAAATACTGATGTGATATTTCTGTTGGGGTTCCCAAATTTATGATATGATCAAACTGAATTTGCTGATCCAAACACCAAAATATTTATAAATGAAAATCATGGAAATTGTCAGGGGTGCCTAAACTTTTGCATACGACTGTAAAAAAGAGATAGCGAAAGAAGAGGGGCAGCTGACCATCACAGGAGCATTTCGAACTGGTAGGAGCCGACTCCGTTTTTGAGATATGGGACAAAAATATTGGTACCACCCATAACAGCTTCTAATAGAAGTAGCTATCCTCTGTAACTATCTGGTGTACAGGGATGCTAGGTTAAGTTGTGCCTCCACAATCAGCGGGCTGGACCATTTCACAATCTGATGTAAGGAATTTCTCACTTTTAAAGTAGCTTGGCCAAACCATGACATCAGAGAAAAAGACAAAACTTTTTCAATAGAAACCTGATAAAACATGGTCATTATAGTTCGATCAGTATTAAAATCCTCAAGCAATGCAAACGCTGTTGACCTTTTTTGCACACAGCTTCACAGTTCACTTCAAAATTTAATTTTTCATCAATTATTGTCCCAAGATATTTAAAGGATTCCACATACTCAATGGTCTGACCGTTAATTAAAGTGTCTTCATCCATATGTTTGTTCCTTCTAAAATCATTGAGCATATCATTGGTTTTAGATATGTTGAGAGAAGAGTATGACAGTGATGTGGTAATGGACCTAATATGCTGGGAGGTGGACCAGGAACAAGGTGAGGAGGAAGGTGAGAGGGACACAGACAGTGAAACCCAGAGCCCAAGCCCTACTTGGCTAAAGGTGTGCTCCCACTCCAATCAACCATCCAGCCACTCTAACCAGCTAGAGTCCCCCTCACCACCCGTCCCGCAACCCAGGAAGTTGTGACTGCTGATTGACCTGAGGGACCCTCCTCTGCAAAGTCCATAGAGACCAGAAACGTCCCAGCAGCTGTCGAAAACTCTGAATTTAATTCTGAAAATATATAATTAACTTGTTTGTATATCAAAAAGCCAAACTTAGTGTAAGTCCTAAATCAGTTCCATCAGGTTTACACATGCTGCCCCTAGGGGTGTGACGGTTATTAAATAACCGTGAGACCGACGGTTATAGATGAACACCGCCATTAGAACCCTATAACCACCAAAACAATGTTATTAAAATATTTTTTTTAAATGTAATCATTCCAAGTGTTTAAATACTAATTAAAAATAATTGTTTTACTAACAGTCTGTGTTATAAATGGTCTATGCCTTTTCCAACTGTATTTGATTCCCTGGAAAATAGCATAACTGAGATTTGTAGATACATGCATGCAGCGCAGTGGCCGATCTTTGAAGCCGCTCAATGGAGTTCAATGGCAAGTGTGGGGGATGGGGGTGCAAGGAGGCCTATCGTTCAAACAACACTTATTCATTAGAGTGGGGGAGGGTGAATAGTCTGTTTCTTTCCCCAGTGAGGTGAAAATATGGATCTTGTAAAAAAGTTAAATGGGCTGTTTAGGCATATTTCGGTTTTAAAACTTCACACAAAAAGCTCGGTTTTAAAACTCAAACTGCATATACAAGTATAATAATGTGATGGATGAGATGCAAAGATGACTCATGTGAACATGGAGAATACATCAGGTCAATTGTATATATCAGGTAAATTTTGTTCAAAGACGGGTTAGAGGTGCTTCCTATAGTCTAAAGAACCTGTAGGGTGGGGGTCGTTTGGTGATAGCGGTGATTTCACATTTCAGTTTTAAACCAGATGACAATGGAAAACAAAAAAACTTTGATTAGCCTGTGTGCAGAATATGCGAAAAAACTATATTTGTTACAAATGCCAAAACCAGCGATCTCTGTAACCACCTGAAGATTAACTAATGCGGACATTGGGTTAAACACTGCTTCGCTGCTGCTCAACCATCCACCTGGTCAAAGCAAAGGCAGTTGAATATGGCCCACTGTTATTATAACAGTCGTTATTCGTCTTTTATTCTTTGGTAAAGGTATGTAGATTTTATCATTTGTAATTTACCAATTCATTTTATGCAGCTCTTAGAGAATTTAAGTACTTTTGTTAACTGTGTGTGATTTTGCTACATAATACAAAGCATGGTCATAGCTAGTTGGCTTGCTGTTAATCCTAAATAAACGTATAGCGTCTGCTCATTAATTATTCAAAGGCAATTCAAACTTAGTTGTGTGTGGCAATCGGGCAGTCTGATTAACAGACCAATGCCGCGCCGGTATATAATGACGGTATATGAATTACCTTCATCTTTGAACAACGTCATAACCGTCATCAACAATTTCGAAACCGGCACACCCCTAGCTGCCCCTAAAACTTCAGTATGTGTTATTGGACATCAGTCTGTAGGCCATCTCTTGTGCTTTCATTTTGGTGTATGTATTTAGCAGACAGCAGAGGAATCCATTAGCATTCCTTTACTAGAAGCATTGCACAACAGCAGGCAGCTGGCTTTGCAAAATTTTGTAATAATGTTGGCAAGCAGCTACAAATGTATAAAAAGTAGTTAGCCAGCTTTAATAGAATATATGTATTACACTGCAAAAAGTCCTGTCTTAAAAATCTTGTTCCATTGGCAAAAAAGTATATTTATCTTGTATTCAGATCAAAAAATCTAACCATGCTTAAAATAAGACATATTTACTTAACAAGCTATATTTGTATTAGATAATAACACTTGTTTTTAGTAAATATGCCCTGAAAATCTGTATAATTTTTCTTGTTCCATTGGCAGATTATTTTACTTATTACAAGCAAGAAATACCTTGTATTCATAGTTTATTTACTTGTTTTTGTAGAGTCATTTTTTGCAGTGTATGAATACATATATTATCCTTTAGTGGAATATATGTACTTTTGTAATATGTGCTACAATGTTTCGCCCAATTCTGTATATGAAGTAGCGATGTCTCAGTTGCTGGTTTGGCTAATGCAATAGCATATTATTTTGTGACATAGTCAAACTTTGTATATTACTCACTGGGAGTCCGCGTGGCATAGTGGGCTAAGTCACTGCCTTGCAGGACAAGCTACGCCATGAGAGTCAGTGATTCGAGCCTGAGTATAGCTTCTCTGACTTTGCCTGGAACCTACAGCATGAGGCATCACAACTTGGCATAGAGCAACTCAATATTTGGGCTAGATAAATTGGATTAGAAATTTTGCAAAATTGCTCTTCTTGTGTGCGGATCGGGCGCCTGTAAGTTCAATCGTGGAAGATACCTTGGTTCGCCAGAGGTATCGTAGGTTGCCCACCAGCCATTAGGAGGAAGTAAAGAAATATATTAAGCTACAGCAAGGTGTCTCTAGTGAGAGCCGAAGTCCCAACCCCTCCCCACTGGTCATTGTTAAGGAGAAGTATGGAAATCTGAGGGTGTGTTGATCATAGGCAACTAATCCCAGTGGTTACAATCAAGTAGTGATGGCTGAAAAGGATAGACAGAAAACAGGTTTCTGCACACAGGATAGCATTTGGGCTTTGTAATGCACCAGGGATGTACCAGAGGCTCATGGAAAGGGACTGGGGAGATGTGCATTGTTAGTCACTGTTTCTCTATTTGGATGATGTAGTTGTTTTTTTTCTTGTATGAGCAACATCTGGTTTGTCTACAGCTGGTGTTATCTCAGTTCAGAGAGTATAGTCTCAAGGTGAAGTGGAGCAAGTGTTTCAGTGGCAGGAGTCATATTTGGGAGGTTATCTATGTGGAAGGGCTAGCTGCTGACCCAGAGAAAATCTGTGTGGTCTCAGAATGGCATTGTCTAGAGAACATAACAGATCTACAGTAATGTTTGGGCTTTGCCAGCTATTATCAATTATTTGTGAAGGACTTTTAACCTGCTGGCAGTCAGGTCTGCAGCATATGTGTGATGGGCATAGACACCAGGATGTTGAGAGAACTTTCAAGTTGTTTAGAGCAAGATGGTATTGGCCGGGTATGTACCAAGACATAGAAACCAATTGTAAGCAATATAAGTCCTGCAGAGTTGGCAAAGCCCTGTTGCCAAAAGTTGTGACTAAGATGGGAAGCCTCTTGGCATCCAAGCCATTTGAAGCAGGGGCGATGGATTTCACAGTGCTAAAATGATCCAGTGATGGCAAGTAAAATTTTCAAATTCTTACAGATGTATTCTCCAAGTTTGCAATTGCAGTTCCCACTAAGGACCAGAAGGCAGTAACCATGTCAAAGGCTATAGTCAAGGAATGGGTTCAACGATTCGGTGTGCCCCAGCATTTGCATTCTGACCAGGGTAGGTGTTTTGAGGTGTAGGTTATTCAACACTGCTGCAAGCTCTATGAGATTTAGAAGAGCTGCACAACGCCATATCACCCGCAGGGTGATGGGCAATGTAAATGGTTTAACCATATTCTGCTAAGAACCTCATATGATCTGCTAAGAACCTGCCCAATGGTAAAGAAGAGGAGAAGGGTTAAACACTTGCCAGAGGCCAGAGAGTGTTTGCATATACAGTGTAACACCATGGAGCATGGCTGTACTGGATATACTCTATAATGTGGTATTGAGCAGACAGCCCCTCCACCAGCTGGGGTGCAGCTGAGGAGGAGCCTCTAAGGACAGACACAGCTCCCTCTGGTGATGGAATGGACACAGATGATGATGAGGTGGAGGCTGTGTGGGTGACAAGGAAACTACAATGTTCAGGGATAGTACCTGGAAGGTCACCACTAAGAGGTGCAGTGTCTGAGGGGGCAGAGCTCATCTGAGTCAGAGCTGGAAAATTTGAGATGATGATCAGTTATAGGAGGGGTGTATGTGGCCAGGTGGGGGGTGGGGTGGAAAGGCTCTGCATCTATCTACAAATCATGGGTTAAAGTGTGGACAATATGGCGGTGCTTAGGGTAAGACTTTGAAATTCAGATTGGGCAACGCATTGTAGCAGTGAATTAAAAGAAGTCAGTATTTCTGTATGTTCTTCTCAGTTATTGTGGTTAAATGATAATGTTCTTGGAATGTGGCTTGGTATTGGTGTTAATTTTGACTACCGGTTGCAGGGCATCATTATTGTATAGTTGGTGTATGAGTATTGATATGAGGGTAAATTCCCGGCCTGGTAAAATTCTCTGAAGGATGAATTTTATGGGATGTTACGTTTTGGTGTTTTGTATTATTTTGTTGATTTGAATGATTTGGGTTTTAGGGAAAAAATAATGTCTATGTAAAGGTAAAAGGGATTCATGTTGTTTGGATTTCTTATTGTATTTTGTTTGTGTTGTTGCAATGTATACAGTTTTTACTGGTTATGTGCAATAATGTAGTTTTTTAGAAAAGAAACTAACGTTTTTCTGTGCTTGTATAAGTGAGAAAGAACCTGAGCACCTACATGTTACAGTTATGTCAGTCAATTTGTCTATCATTGGTTATTGGTTTTGCAATAAATGTTGGTCTTATGTATATCATACTGAGAGAGTTCTGTGTGTATCAATGATTTTGTCTCGTTTTCAATTTTATTATACTGTACCTTCTACAGAAGATTAAAAAAACAAAATTAAGGCCATGACATGTTTGTAATTGTTTAATGTTTGACATGTATCTGATCTAATCACTTCATATTTATTTCTCTAAATTACAAAACTATCTTTCCTCAGCCAGCTTGCTGTGGCATCAATCCCTTAGATGTGCAGCATTGACTGCATGCCTGCTACCAATTCATTTTCCTCAGTGGGAATGTGCCCAATCTGTTGAAGTGACAGATGTGAAAGTTTTGTGACTTTCAGAGTACACTTGCCAGAAAATTAAGCGTATGTGTCTCTCAGATCAACCAATGTCATGCACATTGTCGACTGTTGTATAGATGTTGGGTTATTTGTGAAAAGCTCAGTTTCCTTATGAACCAAAATGTGTTAATATAAAGTAACAGCTGTGGAATCCCTGAAGGACATCTAGTGAAAACTGTTGTGGTTGTTAACTGCTCTGAAGCTTGCTTTATGAAAGCTGTCTGAGGGAAATGCTGAATCCAATGATACAGTAGCTGTCAATGCCTTGATACTTACGGTCATAGTGTTTGAAGAATATAGTAATTTACCTTGTTATTATCTGTATTTAAAGATTTGAACAAGTAGTTATGCCACCTTGGGGCTGTCATGGTCTACCCTTCCTGGCTGGAATGTGTCAGTGATGCAGATGTTGTGTTGGTTGCCCCATGGATTGTTTTAGTGTGTTCAGACATATAGATCACTCTAAACAACACAATAGACTCCAATTACCTCATTTAGTCACAGATTTAACTTCCCGGTTGTATGTTTTCACTTGTAGGTCATTGTTTATAGGTTACAGTGTATTAGGTGTACCGTCTAGTGTGCTTAGGGGAGAGTGGGGTAAGAAGAGCCAGTGGGTAAGATGATCCACCACCTGTATCTGGGCAACCACACCATCTTTTGTCACGTGACCCTAAATTTAGTTTGTCTTCTTCATTTTCATCTTGCTGTGGAAAGAAGATCTATATGGATGAAGTGGTAAGGATATGTTTTCTATATCTGATATCACTCTTTGTCCAGTATCAAAGGCATTCATAGAGTTCACACTTTTCCTGAGCTCAACAAAGTGGCTTGACATCATGCTGCACTTTCTGCATTGATAACTAAACAGCAGACATTTTTTCAACAGCAAAACCTAACTACATGCCCACAAGCAGCCAGTGAACAACGAACCAATTGAAGGCCCACAAAATGCCAGGACAGTGCAACACTACAATCCAATATGGTAGCTGAACACATCTGGAATTTCATATTTTCTGTATTATTGCATGTTTAAAATATAGTCATTGTTATGAGGCTCCCTAATATTTCAGTTGGAAATTCACTGACACATTGTAGTGTTGCAGTATTGCAGAGTTTAAACCATATTCGCAGCATACTGACAATGCCCATGCATCGTTATGGGGTGGAGCAAATGGGCTCAGCAATGAGGGGGTTGGTTAAGGGAAACATAAGAGGCTTGCAAGATAAAGTGTGGTTGTTCACAAGAACAAACACTGGGTAGTTACTTCTAGGCTAGGCCATAATTGCAAATTGCACATCAATAAAGTGTGAAGGGATAGGATAACAATGAAGAAAACATTGAATATATAATATAAAAGGATAAAAGGATCTGGAGAGATTCTTCATGAGTGAATTGTCTCATATCCCTAGTTATATGTTCTTCCACATCGCAAATGTTTTAGAAGACTCTTGACCATGGCTTGGTGCACAAAGCACTACATTTGAAAATATAATTCATAAATATGTTGTTTCTTTGAACAATAACCTCAAATAAAGGCTATATTTCTTCATATGTTCAGTGTTTAGCTGATTAACAGAAATAACAGGGTGGATAGCAAATCAAATGGGTAGCCGTAGGGTGGTGGTTCTGAACATATTGGTAGCGGCGTTGGCAGTTGCAACACTCTCCTTCTGTTATTTTTCTCTTCTGTGGTTCCTGCGTCGCAGAGCAACAATACAGGCCATCTGAGACATTGTCACTCATTCCAACCGTACATCTCAGAATTTCTCCCAAATTACGTTCTCAGGAAACTATTTTGAAAACCTGAATTACGTTATATGCCAACATATTTAGGGATTCTTACGTTTGAACTGCACGTTTCGTTATTAGGCTATATTTGTACCTCAATTACGTTGCTCCGGTACATTTAGTTTAGCGGGTTTATGCGAGGGGGTTTATGCGAGAACATTCCATAGCGTTCAAAATTATTTTGCAACATTCACAGTTAAGGTTAGGTAGGAGGATACTAACGGTTAAGGTTAGGCATGAGGTTACTAATGGTTAAGGATAGATATGACGTTACTGAGGTTAAGGTTAGAATTAAGGTTAGGGTTAACATTACAAAAACCGACAATCGCCTGTCTGCATGACGCAAGCAATGCAGAACACACACAAAGTACAGGTCTGGATTTGAACTCGCGAACACTGGCATGCAAGTTGCGGATTTATATGCCCGTCCACCATCCCCGACCTCCACCCTAGCACAAACTATGCTATTTACATGCTACGTCATGATCTTCATATGTTCTTATTTAATGTTATTTGAGTGTTCAATTTAGTTCCCTACAAACGTAATTGACCCTCTCAGACGTTCATATTTCACATATTTTGGTTTTACAAAATAGTTCCCTCAGAACGTATTTCATGTGATTTAGGGCTGCTCATTCAGTCAAGCTTGTTTCTGCCCCGTTCTCCTCTTCAGGGCTCTTTCTTCCTTCTCCTGACAAGAGGCTTATTTAGAGGAAGGTGAGCCTTGCCAAGAGATGGCAGCTGAGCTGCATTTAAGAACCCCCTGGACTCTAAACAATGACACAATTGGTTCTCTCAGCGACATTGGTCCAAAACTGAAATGGGAGAGTCCACTTTCAAATTACAGGTAGCAATGTATGTATGAATGTGTCACTGTGTTTATTTGTTACATTTTGAAACATCCAGCCTAGCACCCCATTGCATTTGACCAGGTTGGCAGGTCAATCATTCCATTTGACTGTATCAGGGATAGAAGTAAATGCAAATAGTACATTAGGTCTAAGCAAGCTTAATGCGAGTTAAATCAGATGACTGGATCAATAAGACGGAGCTGCCCTTAGACAGGAATTTAACAGCAGAGTTAGAGAGAGGAGCCGGAAGAGAGCAGACATCTCTAGATCGAATAGCTTGACGTTCAATGGGCTTTGCCATCAGACATAGATTGACTCAGGTGCAGGGATGATGGCCTCTTTCCCCAGACAGATAACCTACAGCTAATAGTGTGCAAGAGGGAGCGATATTGGTCCGATGCCAAGGTCTTTAAACCCAGGTACATTTGTATTCTACAGGCAGTCTGGTAGAGATTATCAGCGCTTTACTGATAAAAAAAGGAAAATCACTCACCTTTGCCCTTTTGAACTTCTATCTTGTGGAGTGTAATGCTATTACGGTCCACAGGATATCTCCATTCTCCATTTTCTATCTGGTCAATTGTTAAATCCCTTAATACTATGTATTTCAGAAAGTGACACTGCTACATCTGTTGTTCATTAAGTGGTTTATTAGCCCAACACATTGTAAATAAGCACAGTGGCCCAGTCCTCATGAAGGGGTTTCACTATTCTACAGAACTAAAACAGGTTTCATGCATGATGAAATTCATAATGTAATGATTTCATCATCTATGGTTTTTATTGAACACCCATTCATCACAGAAACCTAAATTATAACAACATTTTCTCCTAGGGTGACTATTCAGAAAAATGCCTAGTGGTTCAATTGTCCTCTATTGATTCTCCAACAACTTGTCAACATGTACCCAAAATATCTATCTGTATTTTGTGACCCGTTGACTGTGGGTTAAGGAAAAACAGCAGCCCCTAGTTGCTCTACAGGTGTCCATGTTTATCTATAATATCTCTCATCTTTCTGCTTTCTCTTTCTCCTCTTTCTTTCTCTCTGTCTCCTCTCTCACCTCTGTCTCTTCTCTTTCTACTCTCTCCTCTCTCACAGCGCTCTCCTCTCTCATCTCTTCCCTTTCACCTCTCTGTCCTCTCTCTCCTTACTCTCTCCTTACTCTCTCCTTACTCTCTCCTTACTCTCTCCTTACTCTCTCCTTACTCTCTCCTATCTATCCCCTCGCTATCCTCTCTTCTCGTTCTCCTCTCTGTCCTCTCTTCTCTCTCCTCACTCTCTTCCTCTTACCTCTCTCTCCTCTCTCTCCTCTCTCTCCTCTCTCTCCTCTCTCTCATCACTCTCATCACTCTCATCACTCTCATCACTCTCATCACTCTCCTCACTCTCCTCACTCTCCTCACTCTC